>CM045896.1:41731915-41769415 GCA_025169545.1 Anguilla japonica
AACCTCCCTCTGACTCCATTAAAATCATATAACCAAGCGGCTAGTCGTGGATTCATTAAACTTGTGAAACAACACTTATGTTTGTGAGACGTTTTGCATTCAAAATGAAAGGTCAGAGAGGTGCAGTTTCCCTGGCAACATATGAGGGTCGACTACAGCTGCAAAACAACCACTTCCAGCCCGCAATAAAGATGGAAACAAGCAGCAAGCGCCCCACACTGTAGACACCGCCTGGCCGACAATTCTAGTCCCAGCCCAGCCAGGAGTCCATTTCGCCCTGAGATATGTGTTCTGTCACGGAGAGCTAGCTAGCTAGCCGTTGGCTTCAAAATTGCCGCTAGCCTGTCATGGCAGAAACCATAGCGAGACTGTCTTCGTTCAGTTGAGCGCAAACGCGAAGACACTCGCTAAACTGAGTAAATACGGCACATATTGATGCCAAACTGCTCAGCTTGCTCAGCGTTGATGTAAGGAAAGATGCACAGTGTGAAAGAGTTAAATGTGTGACGTCTGAAACTTCAGATGGTCTGCATTCTGTATGGATTTTACATTCGCGGTAATTAGCTTTTTTGCAGTAATTAATTTGCTATTTTGAGTTTTCTGTTGAATTAATTTGCACAGATTGAAAGGATTTGAATTGCTATGAGGCATATTTGCACTTTGTTTAGACATTTTAACCGTGGAACTGTTCTTTCTAGATGTTTGTCCTTTTGCCAATTTATGGCACGTGTGTGTACTAAAAGGCTAAGACTCTATTGTACTTTGTTCTACATTGTTTCTCCCTGGTTGCCTAAAATCATGTGAACCTTACACCATTTAAAATGCAGGGAATAAACTCAGTGTATGTTTGATGCCTCCTTTTGGAAAAAAAATATTCTGCTTTGGTTGGGGTGTTTTTTCACCTTCCGTTACATGGATATCGTGAGTGTGTTTGTCTGTATATGTGTGTCTGAGTGTGTGTGTGAGTTAGTGAGTGTGTGTGTGTGTGTTTGAGTGTGTGTGTGGGTGTGTGTTAGAGAGTGTGTGGGTGTGTGTGTGTATGTGTGTGTGTGTGTGTGTGTGCGTGGGTGTAGGTGTGTGTGGGTGGGTGGGTGTGTGTACGCACGTTTGTGTGTGTTCACAGAGCCCACCTCACATTCACAGAGCCCACCCCACATTCACAGAGCCCACCCCACATTCACAGAGCTAACCCCACATTCACAGAGCTAACCCCACATTCACAGAGCACACCCCACACCCACCTCACATTCACAGAGCCCACCCCACATTCACAGAGCACACCTCACATTCACAGAGCACACCCCACACCCACCTCACATTCACAGAGCCCACCCCACATTCACAGAGCACACCTCACATTCACAGAGCCCACCCCACATTCACAGAGCACACCTCACATTCACAGAGCACACCTCACATTCACAGAGCCCACCCCACATTCACAGAGCTCACCCCACATTCACAGAGCACACCCCACACCCACCTCACATTCACAGAGCCCACCCCACATTCACAGAGCACACCTCACATTCACAGAGCACACCCCACATTCACAGAGCCCACCCCACATTCACAGAGCTAACCCCACACCCACCTCACATTCACAGAGCCCACCCCACATTCACAGAGCTAACCCCACATTCACAGAGCACACCCCACACCCACCACACATTCACAGAGCCCACCCCACACCCACCCCACATTCACAGAGCACACCCCACATTCACAGAGCTAACCCCATATTCACAGAGCCCACCTCACATTCACAGAGCTAACCCCACATTCACAGAGCTAACCCCACACCCACCTCACATTCACAGAGCTAACCCCACATTCACAGAGCACACCCCACACCCACCTCACATTCACAGAGCCCACCCCACATTCACAGAGCACACCTCACATTCACAGAGCACACCTCACATTCACAGAGCCCACCCCACATTCACAGAGCTAACCCCACATTCACAGAGCACACCCCACACCCACCTCACATTCACAGAGCCCACCCCACATTCACAGAGCTAACCCCACATTCACAGAGCCCACCCCACACCCACCCCACATTCACAGAGCCCACCCCACGCCCACCCCACATTCACAGAGCTAACCCCACATTCACAGAGCCCACCCCACACCCACCTCACATTCACAGAGCCCACCCCACACCCACCCCACATTCACAGAGCACACCCCACATTCACAGAGCTAACCCCACATTCACAGAGCCCACCCCACACCCACCCCACATTCACAGAGCTAACCCCACATTCACAGAGCCCACCCCACATTCACAGAGCTAACCCCACATTCACAGAGCCCACCTCACATTCACAGAGCTAACCCCACATTCACAGAGCTAACCCCACATTCACAGAGCTAACCCCACATTCACAGAGCTAACCCACATTCACAGAGCTAACCCCACCCCACACCTAACCTCACATTCACAGAGCTAACCCCACATTCACAGAGCCCACTGAGCATTTGGATGAGACACAACACAGACGGGCAGTGAGAGAGAAAAAACCACGGGGGGGATTGTTACCTAGCAAACTGCAGAAATTTCATGACCTCAAATCACTCCGCTCCAGATGAGCTCTGATCCCTCTCCCTGTGATCAACAGAACTGAAAGATATGCCACTGATTTTGCTGCCGGTCAGCTCACCACTGGAATCCATGTGATGCTTTTGAAGTTATCTGATTTACTTCAAAACACAGTTGTAAAAAAAAGCGGGGGTTTTTTTCAAATGAGAGGGACCTTTGTTTTTCTGTCAGGGGAATTTTTTTCAGATGTGGAGCGCACACACACATACACAGCACACTTACGCACAGATACCTACACACATACACACATGCTCACACACACATACACACATTCATACATACACACACACACACACACTTTTACACATTCACACACATACGCTCACACACACATACACACATTCATACACACACACACACACACACTTTTACACATTCACACACACATGCTCACACACACATACACACATTCATACACACACACACACACACACTTATAGGCATTCACACACACACACACTCACACACACACACACACCACACACACACACACACACACATACACACACACACACACACACACACACACACACACACACACACACACACACACACACACACACACATGCTCACACACATGTTCACACACACACACACACGCTCACACACACACACACCCACACACACACTCACACACTCACACACACATGCTCACACACACATGCACACACACACACACGCTCACACACACACACACACACACACACACACACACAGACACTCATTCTTCTAGCAGTAATCTGCTTGATGTGGTTGTTTTCAGGGGTGCGTTCTGCTCTGCGTTCACGGGGATTGGGGGACCAGTGAATTATGAATCGGCCGTATGGCGCTTCTCTCACTCTTTCAAAGGCACCTCTTTCCTCTTTGTACCCCCCCCCCCCCCCCCCCACCCCCCCCCCTTCCCTTTTTTCATTTTTTTTAGCTTCAAAAGGCTACTTATACGGAGTTAATCACCTTTCTGCGGCCAGCGTCGGCCCGGGTCCCCAGCGTCCGCGCCGGTAGGGCTGCCGGGGCTTCTGAGCCCTGTCCCGGCTTTCCCTCTCCGCCCCCGGCCCGGGCTGGAGGGGAGGCTGCTAGCCTGCGTAACTAATTCTGCCTCCACCCCCCCACCCCCACCCCCCCACGCTCGCCTGAATGCTGCTCTCTGTCGCAGCCTTCTCGGGCCTGATCGAGCACGGGTCCCATCTCTTGCTTTGCGTTTTCCGAAACGCGGCCGCGTGCCCCTCGTGTGCGCACGCGCGTGTGACTGCGCATCCCTGCGCATCCCTGCGCATCCCCCCTGCGCACACGGAGTACCTGTTGCTCAGGTGTGATGCGCAGGTGCCCCGCGCGCTGTCGCTTACATAGGGAAGGAGCGGAGGGCCGTCATCCTGACAGTCTGACCACGCTGCCCGGTCAGCAGGCACCACGCCGCAAGCCAGGTCGGAGCTCCCATCCCACCCTTTTATTTCCTGAAAGAAATCACCGTGGAAACCGCTCAGCTGACATCGCTCAAGTCGCCGAGGGGCTCCATGTCTCTGAAAATCGTTTCTTAAGACGTGAGATTTTTTTATCAACAAAATAATGTATGTGCGTAGATGTTTATGAACAATAGTCTCTCTCTCTGTCTCCCTCTCTCTTTCTCTCTTCCTCTCTCTGTCTCTCTCTCTCTCTGTATCCAAAAATAGCTTTCTTGAAAGCTGTTCGTGCAGATGTGAGCTCGGTTTCCTGTGTACTGTGTTTGTGTACGCGCTTGTCCCCTTTACTTATAATTAAGTGGCTGACTGTGGAAAAAAGGGGGTCATTGCAATCTAACCACAGCAGTCTGACAGAGCGTGGGCGAGGAGGAGCGGGGCGTCGAAACGTAGTCCGCGCCTTAGCACCGGTGACCTCATTTGAAAGAATCTGCCAGTTTTGAGTAGATGACCCGCCACGCACCAGACATCCGTTGAATCGCAGGCATTATTAATCTATCATCGATTCACTTCCACACTAATCGGCCATACCTGCATCACATCACATTAAATGTGATATTAAAGGCTTTGCCCGGTGTAATCATCTCTCCCGTTTAATCAATCAGTCTTTTTTTTAATCAAGTGAGAATGTTTTTTTGTTTTTTCCCCAGAATTAAAATGTTTAAAAAAAAACAATGACCCAGACTGTCATTGAAATGGAACTGTCCCGAATCGGCGAACAAATGAGGATTTGACGGGTTTAACCTTGCAGCTGATGAAAATGGATGGACCTGTACGGGGCCAGGCTCCTTTTGGGATGATGAGATTAGAAACTGTCACAGGCAAAACACCTTTGGGGATGAATTTGACAGGGAATAATTTATGGATAGATTTGAAGTTAACCCACACAAGAAAATAATAAATAAAAAGCACATGAATATGGGATGATAGCTTCCTTAAGCTATCGAGCTATCGAGGTTCTAAGCGATCTTGTAGATATTCCATACCCCACTAGTGTATTTGTGTTTTGGACTTGATTAATTAGTAACCGACTATCATATTGTGCACTTGTTTGTGTGTGTGGTGTGTGTGCGCATGCATGTGCACACATGTCTGTGTGTGAGTATATATGTATATGTGTGTGTGTGCGTGTGTGTGAATGTGTGTGAATGGGTGTGTGTGTGTGTGTGTGTGTGTGTGAATGGGTGTGTGTGTTTGTGTGTGTGAATGTGTGTGTATGCCAGTTGAGACATTATATGCTGTGTGGAGCATACCTGATTACAAATGCACATAATGACCCTGTCCCATGTGTTGTTGCATTTAATTGATTAAAAATTGGGATCAAGGCATTCATGAATGCCTTGGTCTGTGGCTTGGGTCCTCATCAATCCCCCAAACCTGCACAAATTTAAATCCATAAGCATGAACACACAAAGCACATGCACCAAGCAGACCTCCTCTTTGGTCTTCGGTCCAGCAGCTAGTCACATCATCTTGCATTTTCTATTTGTTGGCTTTGAATGTCACTAGAAAAGTGTCATTGTTTTGGGACAGACCTTGCTCTAGGGTATAATAGAAATGCCCCACCTGGGAATCAAACCTGCAACCTCTGAGTTGCTAGCACAACTCCCTAACCATACCACACTTTCATCCTGTGACTAAAGTACCATCTCACCACCATGTGAAAACCTTCATTTTTTTATATTTCATTTTGGTTTTGTTTTAAAAAAAAAAATAGAGCTCATGAAACCACACGTTGTTTTGACATCAATACATATGCATACTATACTATTACAAAATAATAGATACAGATATGTTTATAATGTACATCCATCCATCCATCCATTGTCTAATCGCTTAGCCCAGTCAGGGTCGTGGTCTATAATGTTGTTCATATAAATGATCATGTATTTGGACATATTTATATAAAAGTCTGTGGGAAAAAAAACACTTGTAGGACTATCGCTCTATGAGGCATTCTGTATTAATAAATACTGTATGTTCCTCATTTTTGAGAAGGTTGCGTCAATGAATTTTCCTTCCTTTCTGAACTGATCCATGGTGCAGCCGATGGGGTAGAACAGGGAGTTGGAGGTGTGCCCCATGCAGAAAGGAAAAAATATTTTTAAAAGAAAAATGGAGCATTTTCTCGACTATCTGAAAGTGACGGGCCCATGAGGCTGAATTTGTTACTGTGTCATGTGACTACCTGGGTGGGCGGAGCCTGGAACGCACATGCCCAGAAGAGCGCGCCTGCTGAGAATGCAGGGAGCTGGACGGGAGGCTAGCAGGTGCACCGCATGGGGAAGCGTGTGGGAGGTCCTATCGGGTGTGTTACATGGGAAGCGTGTGGGAGGTGCTAGCGGGGGTGTTACATGGGGAGCGTGTGGGAGGTGCTAGTGGATGTGTTACATGGGAAGCGTGTGGGAGGTGCTAGCGGGGGTGTTACATGGGAAGCGTGTGGGAGGTGCTATCGGGTGTGTTACATGGGAGTGTGTGGGAGGTGCTAGCGGGGGTGTTACATGGGAAGCGTGTGGGAGGTGCTGGGAGGTAGCGGGGGTGTTACATGGGAAGCGTGTGGGAGGTGCTAGCGGGGGTGTTACATGGGAAGTGTGTGGGAGGTGCTAGCGGGGGTGTTACATGGGAAGCGTGTGGGAGGTGCTAGCGGGGGTGTTACATGGGAAGCATGTGGGAGGTGCTAGCGGGGGTGTTACATGGGAAGCATGTGGGAGGTGCTAGCGGGGGTGTTACATGGGAAGTGTGTGGGAGGTGCTAGCGGGTGTGTTACATGGGAAGCGTGTGGGAGGTGCTAGCGGGGGTGTTACATGGGAAGCGTGTGGGAGTGTGCTAGCGGGGGTGTTACATGGGAAGCATGTGGAGGTGCTAGCGGGGGTGTTACATGGGAAGTGTGTGGGAGGTGCTAGCGGGGGGTTACATGGGAAGTGTGTGGGAGGTGCTAGCGGGGGTGTTACATGGGAAGTGTGTGGGAGGTGCTAGCATGTGGGAGGTGGGTGTGTTACATGGGAAGCGTGTGGGAGGTGCTAGCGGGGGTGTTACATGGGAAGCGTGTGGGAGGTGCTAGCGGGGTGTTACATGGGAAGCGTGTGTGGGAGGTGCTAGCGGGGGTGTGTTACATGGGAAGCGTGTGGGAGGTGCTAGCAGGGGTGTGTTACATGGGAAGCGTGTGGGAGGTGCTAGCGGGTGTGTTACATGGGAAGCGTGTGGGAGGTGCTAGCGGGGGTGTTACATGGGAAGCGTGTGGGAGGTGCTAGCGGGGGTGTTACATGGGAAGCGTGTGGGAGGTGCTAGCGGGTGTGTTACATGGGAAGCGTGTGGGAGGTGCTAGCGGGTGTGTTACATGGGGAAGCGTGTGGGAGGTGCTAGTGTGTTACATGGGGGTGTGTTACATGGGAAGCGTGTGGGAGGTGCTAGCGGGGGTGTTACATGGGAAGCGTGTGGGAGGTGCTAGCGGGGGTGTTACATGGGAAGCGTGTGGGAGGTGCTAGCGGGGGTGTTACATGGGGAGCGTGTGGGAGGTGCTAGCGGGGGGTGTTACATGGGGAGCGTGTGGGAGGTGCTAGCGGGGGTGTTACATGGGAAGCGTGTGGGAGGTGCTAGCGGGTGTGTTACATGGGGAGCGTGTGGGAGGTGCTAGCGGGGGTGTTACATGGGAAGCGTGTGGGAGGTGCTAGCGGGGGTGTTACATGGGGAGCGTGTGGTGCTAGCGGGGGTGCTAGCGGGTGTGTTACATGGGGGAGCATGTGGGAGGTGCTAGCGGGGGTGTTACATGGGAAGCATGTGGGAGGTGCTAGCGGGTGTGTTACATGGGGAGCGTGTGGGAGGTGCTAGTGGATGTGTTACATGGGGAGCGTGTGGGAGGTGCTAGCGGGTGAGCCGTGGGTGGAGCGTGTGGGAGGTGCTAGCGGGTGAGCCGTGGGTGGAGCGTGTGGGAGGTGCTAGCGGGGGTGTTACATGGGAAGTGTGTGGGAGGTGCTAGCGGGGGTGTTACATGGGAAGCATGTGGGAGGTGCTAGCGGGTGCACCGCGGGGGGGGGGGCATGTGGGAGGTGCTAGGGGGTGCACGCGTGGGGGGGGGGGGGCATGTGGGAGGTGCTAGGGGTGGTGGGGGGGGGGCATGTGGGAGGTGCTAGGGGGTGCAACGCGGGGGGGGCATGTGGGAGGTGCTAGGGGGGTGAACTGCGGGGGGCGGATGTGGGAGGTGTTCGCAGGTTCGATTGCGGCATGCCGGGACGCGCATGCGGGACTCTTCCCAGGCACATGTCCTGCTGGCTCTTGCTGGCGTTCGAGGATGACTGCTCCTCAGGACTGTGTAAAAGGGGGGAAGGCGGTTGTTGGATGGGGGGGTCATGCTCCACCATTGCTCAGAATAGATTGTTTCCTTTTGACATCTTTAAAGGGCAAAACGTGTATATGCACAGAGCCCTGTAGCACTCTTGCATTTCTGACATGACAGCTTACAGCAGATCCTTTTCACACACTCTTGACTGCAAGCATTCTGAGTCGGTGGTGAATGCACACACACACACACACACACACACACACACACACACACTCTCTCTCTCTCACACACACGCACACACACACTCTCTCTCTCTCTCACAAACACACGCACACGCACACACACACACTCTCTCTCTTTCTCACACACACATATACACTCCTGGGCTGTGGTGGTACTGGTAGATACTATGGTGAGGGTTAGGGTTTGTAATTTGATGCTGAATATATTTAAATTATGTTGAGCTTTGCAGTCCATTTGTCCATCCTGACAGGCTGGGCACACTCATACCCCAAGGACAATTTAGAGTCTCCAATCAGCCTACCTGCATGTCTTTGAGCTGCGGAAGGAAACCCGGAGTACCCAGAGGAAACCCACGCGGACACGGGGAGAACATGCCATCTCCACACAGAAAGGCCCAGGCTGGATTGCTGTGAGGTGATAGTGCTTCCGACAGTGCTGAAGTGGATTAGTCAGATATACATATGTATTTGTCTGTATTAGTTGTCTTTTGAGGGAAAATGAAATACTTGATATTTTATATATTTGATGACTTGTATATTTGAATCTTTTTTGCTTTTATTGGCTGAGTGTAGTGAGTTTGGTCATAAGCAGGTCTGTCCCAGGTCTGCCCCCAGCTCTGTCCCAGGTCTGCCCCAGGTCTGCCCCAGGTCTGTCCCAGGTCTGCCCCAGGTCTGTTCCAGGTCTGTCCCAGGTCTGCCCCAGCTCTGTCCCAGGTCTGCCCCCAGCTCTGTCCCAGGTCTGCCCCAGGTCTGCCCCAGGTCTGCCCCAGGTCTGTCTCAGGTCTGCCCCAGGTCTGTTTCAGGTCTGTCCCAGGTCTGCCCCAGCTCTGTCCCAGGTCTGCCCCCAGCTCTGTCCCAGGTCTGCCCTAGGTCTGCCCCAGGTCTGCCCCAGGTCTGTCTCAGGTCTGCCCCAGGTCTGTTTCAGGTCTGTCCCAGGTCTGCCCCAGCTCTGTCCCAGGTCTGCCCCCAGGTCTGTCCCCAGGTGTGCCCCCAGGTCTGCCCCAGGTCTGTCCCAGGTCTGCCCCAGGTCTGCCCCAGGTCTGTCCCAGGTCTGCCCCAGGTCTGTCCCAGGTCTGTCCCAGGTCTGTCCCCAGGTCTGCCCCAGGTCTGCCCCCAGGTCTGTCTCAGGTCTGTCCCAGGTCTGCCCCAGGTCTGCCCCAGGTCTGTCCCAGGTCTGTTTCAGGTCTGCTCCAGGTCTGTCCCAGGTCTGCCCCCAGCTCTGTCCCCAGGTCTGCCCCCAGGTCTGCCCCAGGTCTGTCTCAGGTCTGCCCCAGGTCTGTTTCAGGTCTGTCCCAGGTCTGCCCCAGCTCTGTCCCAGGTCTGCCCCCAGCTCTGTCCCAGGTCTGCCCTAGGTCTGCCCCAGGTCTGCCCCAGGTCTGTCTCAGGTATGCCCCAGGTCTGTTTCAGGTCTGTCCCAGGTCTGCCCCAGCTCTGTCCCAGGTCTGCCCCAGGTCTGTCCCCAGGTGTGCCCCCAGGTCTGCCCCAGGTCTGTCCCAGGTCTGCCCCAGGTCTGCCCCAGGTCTGTCCCAGGTCTGCCCCAGGTCTGTCCCAGGTCTGTCCCAGGTCTGTCCCCAGGTCTGCCCCAGGTCTGCCCCCAGGTCTGTCTCAGGTCTGTCCCAGGTCTGCCCCAGGTCTGTCCCAGGTCTGTTTCAGGTCTGCTCCAGGTCTGTCCCAGGTCTGCCCCCAGGTCTGTCCCCAGGTCTGCCCCCAGGTCTGCCCCAGGTCTGTCCCCAGCTCTGTCCCAGGTCTGCCCCAGGTCTGCCCCAGGTCTGCCCCAGGTCTGCCCCCAGGTCTGTCCCCAGGTCTGCCCCAGGTCTGTCCCCAGGTCTGTCCCCAGGTGTGCCCCCAGGTCTGCCCCCAGGTCTGTCCCCAGGTGTGCCCCCAGGTCTGTCCCAGGTCTGTCCCAGGTTTGTCTCAGGTCTGCCCCAGGGTAGCAGGGTTATGCACTAAAGGAGAGGAGCTATCAGCCCGATCAGAGTATGAGTGTTTATCGCTCCCTTTGGCTGTGACAGAGGAGAAAGAGAGAGAGTGAGAGAGAGAGAGAGAGAGAGAGAGAGAGAGAGAGAGAGAGAGAGAGAGAGAGAGAGAGAGAGAGAGAGAGAGAGAGAGAGAGGAGAGGAGAGAGAGAGAGAGTGAGAGTGAGAGAGAGGGAGAGGGAGAGAGAGTGAGGGAGCTGATGAGTCCCGTGTTAACCCGTCCCTGTCGCTCAGGGTCTGTCTGGGATGATTTGAGCGGTAATGGCGGTCTCTAACGCCCGCGTCGCGCGTCATAACTCAGCGGGATTATCATAAAGCCAGCGCCCAGCTGGCGGCAGGCTACTCCAGCGCCTCCTCCAGATGAATTATGGGCCACGGGGGCCATCGTGTCAATCAAGAAGAAACGCCGCGGTGAGCGTTTTCACCAGCCCACCCCCCCCCCCCCCCCGGCTGCGTCTCAGTGGCACTGCCGCAGTTCCTCATATAAATTCACCGCAGATCCTGCGGCTCGGATGCCTGGAGACTCGCGGGGAGTAGGGAAGGGCCCGCATGCTTTGTGTTACGGGGGCAGAATAAAAAGCGTCTTTTTTTGTTGTGCTTTGCGTGTGGAAAGCGCTTCTGGACTGAGCGGCCAGGAGAGGAAACCGTGGCAACGCTGCGCCTTCCTGCAGGGAAGCTTCCGGAAGACCTCTCCTTTCTTTTCCTTTACTTGATGAATTGATGGCGAATTCGATAACATGGGAAAGTTTGAGGTGGAATCAAACACAAGAACACATTTTTAGTGGTTTCTGAAGCTGCAAACTGGCATACCCGCTGGCTTAAAGAGCGGGCATGCGGTGTGAAAACGGGCCGACTGCTGTGGGCAGATCGCCATAGGAACCAAACATCATAAGCACCGACCTCTATAGGAGCCAACCAGCAAAGGCACTGACCACCATGTTAGCCAACCACAATCTTAGCAGACCACCATATTAGCAGTACCTCCATATTAGCAGACCTCCATATTAGCAGACCACCATATTAGCAGACCTCCATATTAACCAACCTCCATATTAGCAGACCACCATATTAGCAGACCTCCATATTAACCAACCTCCATATTAGCAGACCACCATATTAGCAGACCTCCATATTAACCAACCTCCATATTAGCAGACCACCATATTAGCAGACCTCCATATTAACCAACCTCCATATTAGCAGACCACCATATTAGCAGACCTCCATATTAACCAACCTCCATATTAGCAGACCACCATATTAGCAGACCTCCATATTAACCAACCTCCATATTAGCAGACCTCCATATTAACCAACCTCCATATTAGCAGACCGCCATATTATCCGACCACCATATTAGCAGACCGCCATATTAGCCGACCGCCATTGGCCCCATGCTTAATTTTGATTTTTTTAAACTGGTAGCATGTTAGTGAAACTGCTACAGTCGTCACCTGCAGCGTGAAATGCTCTGTAGTGTTTCACCATCAGAACGAGCTGATTGTTGTGAGTGCACACCTGGTGCACGTCACATCATTTTCATAAAGGTGCGACGAACGCGGACGCACTTTCGCCAGGTACCGGCTCTGCGGTGCTGGCAGTGACATTCTCTGACATTCTCTTTAATGAATTGAGTCTTAAATCGTGGATTATGATGATTATTTTTTACTCAGAATGCTGAAATAGTGTCTAGAGTTAATTGTTTTTAATATACTGCGGTTTGAATTCATACTTGCTTATCTTTTTAAGCCTTTGGGATTAGGTGACCAAAGGTGAAGTAATGGCATTTGATTTTTCTGGGGGTTTTTTTTTTTTTTTTTACATCTTTTTGATCATGTCAACAAAAGCTGGCTGAGCAGAGCCTGGATGCTCTGACTTATGCAGTGTATTGATTGGTGCACACAGTCCAGTGGCAGCGTGGTGATTCTGTAAGAGGATTGGTTGCTTTAGCCCTCAGGCACTCTGCAGCTCTGTAGCCCCGAGCCTTCTGGGTATCAGTGAAAGGTTAAGGGATGGGGAGGGTGTTAAATCTGTCCAGTTTATAGAGGGGGGGCACTGGGGGGCTGAAAGAGTGTGAAAGAGGAATAAGCTAGCTGTCTCTCTCTCTCTCTCTCTCTCTCTCTCTCTGTTGTTCTTTCCCTCTTTCTCTCATTCTCCCACTCTGCGACTCTTATTTACCTCATCATGGCAGCTCTGGACCTATGTTCATTGCCCCTTCCCTTTGTTAGAGGGGTGTTGGAAGTTTGTTTTCCAACAGTTTTCCTCTTTTTCATTCTGTCTTTTTCTCTTCCCCCTTCTCATTTTCGTATTCTTTTCCTCTCCTTCTCCCTTTCTCCTGTCTTCCTTCTTCACCCACACTTACTTCATCCTCCTCTGGTGCAGGTTTGACTGTGCTCTGCAATGTCTCTGGTGCAGGTTTGGCTGTGCTGTGCTGCAGTGTCTCTGGTGCAGGTTTGGCTGTGACTGTGCTCTGCACTGTCTCTGGTGCAGGTTTGACTGTGCTGTGCTGTGCTCTGCACTGTCTCTGGTGCAGGTTTGGCTGTGCTGTGCTGTGCTCTGCAATGTCTCTGGTGCAGGTTTGGTTGTGCTGTGCTGTGCTCTGCAGTGTCTCTGGTGCAGGTTTGGCTGTGCTGTGCTCTGCAGTGTCTCTGGTGCAGGTTTGGCTGTGCTCTGCATGTCTCTGGTGCAGGTTTGGTTGTGCTGTGCTGTGCTCTGCAGTGTCTCTGGTGCAGGTTTGGCTGTGCTCTGCAGTGCCTCTGGTGCAGGTTTGGCTGTGCTCTGCAATGTCTCTGGTGCAGGTTTGACTGTGCTGTGCTCTGCAGTGTCTCTGGTGCAGGTTTGGCTGTGCTGTGCTGTGCTCTGCAGTGTCTCTGGTGCAGGTTTGGCTGTGCTCTGCAGTGCCTCTGGTGCAGGTTTGACTGTGCTCTGCAGTGTCTCTGGTGCAGGTTTGACTGTGCTGTGCTCTGCAGTGTCTCTGGTGCTAGTTTGGCTGTGCTGTGCTCTGCAGTGCCTCTGGTGCAAGTTTGGCTGTGCTGTGCTCTGCAGTGTCTCTGGTACAGGTTTGGCTGTGCTCTGTAGTGTCTGGTGCAGGTTTGGCTGTGCTGTGCTCTGCAGTGCCTCTGGTGCAGGTTTGGCTGTGCTGTGCTGTGCTCTGCAGTGTCTCTGGTGCAGGTTTGGCTGTGCTGTGCTCTGCAGTGCCTCTGGTGCAGGTTTGGCTGTGCTGTGCTCTGCAGTGTCTCTGGTGCAGGTTTGGCTGTGCTCTGTAGTGTCTCTGGTGCAGGTTTGGCTGTGCTGTGCTCTGCAGTGTCTCTGGTGCAGGTTTGACTGTGCTCTGCAGTGTCTCTGGTGCAGGTTTGGCTGTGCTGTGCTGTGCTCTGCAGTGTCTCTGGTGCAGGTTTGGCTGTGCTGTGCTGTGCTCTGCAGTGTCTCTGGTGCAGGTTTGACTGTGCTCTGCAGTGTCTCTGGTGCAGGTTTGGCTGTGCTGTGCTGTGCTCTGCAGTGCCTCTGGTGCAGGTTTGGCTGTGCTGTGCTCTGCAGTGTCTCTGGTGCAGGTTTGGCTGTGCTGTGCTCTGCAGTGTCTCTGGTGCAGGTTTGACTATGCTCTGCAGTGTGATGCACTCCTGAGGGCGATGATGTAGGTGTGCATGCTGTGCACTGCGGCAGCTGGCACTGTGCCAGGCTGGTGGGGCGACGTGGTGCCAGGCTGGTGGGGTGACATGGTGCAAGGCTGGTGTAGAGACAGGGTGCCAGGCTGGTGGGGATGCATGGTGCCAGGCTGGTGGGGTCACATGGTGCCAGGCTGGTGGGGTGACAGGGTGCCAGGCTGGTGGGGTGACAGGGTGCCAGGCTGGTGTAGAGACAGGGTGCCAGGCTGGTGGGGTCACATGGTGCCAGGCTGGTGGGGAGACAGGGTGCCAGGCTGGTGTGGAGACGCGGTGCCAGGCTGGTGGGGTCACATGGTGCCAGGCTGGTGGGGTAACAGGGTGCCAGGCTGGTGGGGTCACATGGTGCCAGGCTGGTGGGGAGACAGGTTGCCAGGCTGGTGTGGAGACGCGGTGCCAGGCTGGTGGGGTTACATGGTGCCAGGCTGGTGGGGTCACATGGTGCCAGGCTGGTGGGGTAACAGGGTGCCAGGCTGGTGGGGTCACATGGTGCCAGGCTGGTGGGGGTCACAGGGTGCCAGGCTGGTGTGGGGTCACAGGGTGCCAGGCTGGTGGGGGTTACATGGTGCCAGGCTGGTGGGGTCACATGGTGCCAGGCTGGTGGGGTGACAGGGTGCCAGGCTGGTGGGGAGACAGGGTGCCAGGCTGGTGGGGAGACAGGGTGCCAGGCTGGTGGGGTCACATGGTGCCAGGCTGGTGGGGTCACAGGGTGCCAGGCTGGTGGGGTCACAGGGTGCCAGGCTGGTGGGGAGACGCGGTGCCAGGCTGGTGGGGTCACATGGTGCCAGGCTGGTGGGGTCACATGGTGCCAGGCTGGTGGGGTCACAGGGTGCCAGGCTGGTGGGGTCACAGGGTGCCAGGCTGGTGGGGAGACATGGTGCCAGGCTGGTGGGGTCACATGGTGCCAGGCTGGTGGGGTCGCATGGTGCCAGGCTGGTGGGGTCACAGGGTGCCAGGCTGGTGGGGTCACATGGTGCCAGGCTGGTGAGGAAACGCGGTGCCAGGCTGGTGGGTTCACAGGGTGCCAGGCTGGTGGGGAGACATGGTGCCAGGCTGGTGGGATCACATGGTGCCAGGCTGGTGGGGTCACAGGGTGCCAGGCTGGTGGGGAGACGCGGTGCCAGGCTGGTGGGGTCACAGGGTGCCAGGCTGGTGGGGTCACAGGGTGCCAGGCTGGTGGGGTCACAGGGTGCCAGGCTGATGGGGTATACGGCGCCCCTGTGTGTTAATGTCCAGATTTAACTGCTGTCCGTGTGTCTTGCCAGGGCTGTCTGAATGCACACAGCAAATGCCTGTGTGTGTGTGTGTGTGTGTGTGTGTGTGTGTGTGTGTATTGTAAGTAAAATAGGCACAAAATCTGCAAAAAATATGGCAAAGAGGCCATGTGAAGTAAAGTAAAGTTACTGTGGCAGGGTTATTCCTCCTAAGAAATTGAAAAGAGGCTTAAGATTTCCAGGTGCAGTGTTCAGTACACATGAATGTATGTATGTATGTATTAATGTATGCATGCATGTATGTATGTATGTATGTATGTACAGCATATATGGCTGTATGTATGTATGTATGTATGTATGTATGTAAAGAAAAAAAAGGAAAAACCTTGTCCACAATGTGTTTTCATGTGGTGCTGCTTATGGAAAAATACAAATCAAAATATATAGAAAATATGTAATATGCTTTTAGTGACATTTTGCACTCGCATCCTAGTTTGTCTTTAAACCATGCTTTAACTGTCATAATCTGTGCAGTTTGCAGAATGACACTTATGTTTTTTTTCATATTTTGAAATTTACATAAATATCAGACCTGAGACACACACACACACACACACACACACACACACACACACACACACACCAGTTTCCCTGAGACACACACACACACACAACACACACACACACACACACACACACTAGTTTCCCTGAGACACATTGAGACAGTGTTTCTTAAGTTGGGTCCTAGGGGACCCCTGTGTGTGCTGGTTTTCATTCCAAACACAATTACAATCCCGGAATTTTCACAGGCTGTTAAATTTTCTTAATTATGCTTTTCATGTTTTTAGGGATTATTTATCCTCTTAAGCCACATTATGCCAGAAATAGCTCTGCATGCCATTAAGAATAAAATTCACAATTGCAAACAATTACAAAAACAGGGGGGAAAAATGAAATTAAAGTCTTATCAAAACCTGATCAAATTAAAGACTGAATCAGCAAGCTCTTAAATGGTAAAAGTGTGGACACATGGACCCTAAAACTAGCCATTTGGTAGATAATGAAGAATTCAAAGACAAAGCACATGATAATGGAGCAAACTTGCATTGTGTTAATACGTTTCAGAAAGAACTTAATCAACAACCTTAATTGAGCAAGAGATTGGCTGAAACAAAAGCCAGCATATGCACAGGTCCCTCAGGACCATACTTGTGAACCACTGCATTAAAAGAACAAGACTTCAGTTATTTCATTTTCTTTGAAATGAGACTATAGTTGTCTACATAGCGATGCAAATTACAAAAGGGGATGATCAAATAAGCCAGCACTAATGGTTCAGAGCTCAGAGAAGCTAAGAGCGAGGTAATATATCAATTTCTAAATATAACTTTTATGCCCGACTGTGTACATGATTCATTTATATTTGTGTGTGTGCGCACTGTCTGAATTTGTTTGTTACTGTGTGTGTGCGTGCGTGTGTGTCTGTGTGCATGCATGTGTACACACATATGTGCATGCGTGTGTGTGTGCTTGCATGTGTACGCACACGTGCGTGTGTGCGTGCGTGTGTGTACACACATGTGCTTGTGTGTGCATGCATGTGTACGCACACGTGCGTGTGTGTGCATGCATGTGTCTGTATGCACATATGTGTGTGTGCGTGCATGCGTGTGTATGCATATATGTGCGTGTGTGTGCATTCGTACTGTTGCTCATGTGTTAGTAATCATGGATGCGTGTTGTTTTACAAACGCACGTTTGTTCGCAGGTTTGTTCACTTGTATGTGAACGTATGACAGGATGGAAAATTACAGCACACGGAAATTTCATAGCGAGAGTTACTTTAAAATGAATCGCTTTACCCAGGAGCCTGGGCACTAGGTGAGGCTGCAACCTGCTGTGGGGAACTCATGTTGTTTTGGTTGATGTTGTTTATGTTGGTGTCGAAACTACAGAGACAACGATGCATTTCTGCATCAAGGTCATCTGATCCTCAGCAGGGCGGGATGCAAAAGCAGTGTGGGGATGAAGTTCAACCCCTGCTTCCTCATTGTGTTCTCTTTCCACTTCCAGGTCAAAGGCCACCCTTTGCTTTTTTGGCTGGACCACAACAGCAGGGCCATCCCTACAAACGCGAATGTCTGTGACTGACTGAGTGACTGAGTGAGTGATGAAGTTACACCATTGGTCGGCCGGATCACGTGTGTTAGGTCCAGCCATATACTAGGTTTTAACCTGGTCTTGTTTAAATGGGGCACACGTAGGCCTTGCAGTCAGAATCATATGAAATCTTTCTGCTAACTGCTTCATTTTTACCAGCTAAATGGCCTCAGATTAAGATTGTAACACTGGATGGATATCAGTATGGCATATTTACCTTTTGGCTTCTGTTAATGCGCTGATTATGGGAGATTATTGGGACATTTTGGAGGCTTCACTGGAAACTATATGAGGCTTCTGGAGAGACACTCATGTTACATGTACCCCCATTCCAGCACTTTTTGTAATTTGGGTTTTTGTTGTAATATTGTAGCTTGGTCTTCCCCCTAGTTTGGCCTGGCATAAACTAGGTCAGAATAATGTTCACTGCGTGAACAGAATTGTGTTCTTGGCTACAAATAGCTGTACAAAATGAGCATTGTACCTTATCGAACCTGTGTTTTGCAGTTGCTCCAATGACCATGATATGCGCTTTGTACATCGCTTTGGATTAAAGGGTCTGCTAAATAAATGTAATGTAATGTAATACACCTCAGTGCCCCTCCATGCTGGGTGCATGTTCTTCGTTCTTCCCTCTCCCCTAGGGGGCAGTACGGGCTGTTAAAACATAATGGGATTTTTTGGCACCTTGAGCGTCGGGACAACTCCCCAACCAGAGCCTGTTTGACGGCGAGAGACTTTCTCCCCTAAAAAGAGCCCGTTAAGGTTTTTAGTCGCAGTGTAGTCCGCGGTCCCCTCACGGGACAGTATTTAGATTGCGAATCCCCCCAAAAAGTCCCGCTTCTCTGGCTGTGCCCCTCCCCGCGGGCCCAGCCCCGAGCTCCCTGCCTGTGTGAGCGGTCCCTTAATGCCGGGAAGCCTCTGCCAGGTGTCAGACCGGTGAGTCACCAGCACTCTGCAGCAGAATTAATGAGGCAGCTCTAAGCAGGACAGCGAGCACTGCTGCACAGCCTGCCGCCCTCTCCCTCTCTCTCTCTCCCTCTCTCTCTCTGTGTCTCTCTCTCTCTCTGCCCACCGCTCTCTCTCTATGTCTCAGCTCTAAGCAGGACAGCGAGCACTGCTGTACAGCCTGCCGCCTCTCTCTCTCTCTCTCTCTCTCTCTGCCTCCCTCTCTCTCCCTCTCTCTCTCTGGAGCTCTGCTGTACAGCCTCTCTCTCTGCCCACCGCTCTCTCCCTCTATGTCTCTCTATGTCTCTCCCTCTCTCTCTGTGTCTCTCTCTCTCTCTGCCCACCGCTCTCTCCCTCTCTCTCTATGTCTCTCTCTCTGCCCACCGCTCTCTCCCTCTATGTCTCTCTATGTCTCTCTCTCTCTCTCTCTGTGTCTCTCTCTCTCTGCCCACGCTCTCTCTCTCTCTCTCTGTATGTCTCTCTCTCTCTGCCCACCGCTCTCTCTCTCTCTCTATGTCTCTCTCTCTCTGCCCACCGCTCTCTCTCTCTCTCTCTCTCTATGTCTCTCTCTCTGCCCACCGCTCTCTCCCTCTCTATGTATGTGTCTCTCTATGCTCTCTCTCTCTCTCTCTCTCTCTGCCCACCGCTCTCTCCCTCTCTCTCTATCTCTTTCTGCCCAGCGCTCGATCTCTCTCTCTCTCTCCCTATGTCTCTCTCTCTGCCCACCGCTCTCTCTCTCTCTCTGTCTCTCTCTCTCTCTCTCACTTTCCTTATCTCCTCTCAGGAGAGTTAGAATTTTGTCTCTTTCCATTTCTCTTCCCTTCTCTCTCTGGCACCGTCTGTCTCTCTGGCCCTCTTTCCCCATCCTTCCTTCTCACCCTCCCTCCTTTTCTATTTCAGTTTCTCAATGTCAGTTTGCTTTGGCAGGACATCTATAGTCATGCTGCCAAAGCAACATATAGAACGTGTGACTTATAATACCCGTAACAAACATATCAATATGTAACAAAAATCTATCCAGGTATTTATGAACAACAGTTGCTTTTTCTCTCTCTCTCTCAGTTTAAATTTCACTTCGCTTTATAGCAGGACAACTACACTCATATTGCCAAAGCAATAACAACAACAACAACAACAACAACAACAATAATAATAATAATAATAATAATAATAATAATAATAATATTCATGTAGCGTAAAAAAATAAACAAATGACATTAATTAAGGGACGAAGAACATAACAAAAATGATATTACATTTATTATAATAACTGAATATATGTAGATCTCTCTCTCCTTGGATGTTGCTCCTGTCATGGGAGATTGACAGTAGGATGGAGAACTTCAGTCTCTAACAGCCCAGATCTCTGGGAGTTTGAAGTGGTGGTGGTGGTGGGGGGGGGGGGGGGGGGGGGGGGGGGGGGGGGGGTGGTACACAGGCACTGTATGGCAGGGGTGAAGGCGTTGTGGTGAACTAGGTTTTCTTGGCTCAGAGGTTTCCCTCAATAGGCAGCTGTTGGTCCCTGTACAAGCTGGCCAGGGAAAAGCGGGCAGCTGAGGACTGTGCTAGAGGCTATTACTGCAAACAGGGATCTAGTGCACCTGGAAGGGAGGTGTTTAGGTTAATTTCTGTTTCTTGGCTTGCTGGAGGTTTTTCTGTTGATTCATTCATTTTTGGGCCTAAATGTTTGCAAATGAGAGGCCGTGCACACCCTGGTCAGTTTTGTTTCTGGAGTGGCAAAGCTGGCGATTTGGAAGTTTTGGGGCAGCAGTGGCAGCTGCTCAGCTGAAAATTGAGGAGGCGGAAAACTTCTCCTTAAACTGATTATTGGTCACGACTTGTTTTCAGTCATTTTACTTCAGTAACATTACTGTGATCAAGTCACAAAATACTCAATACCATCAGTTCTCAATTATGTGAGGAGAGAAATAAAATAATGTATATTTGCATCTCAAAATATTTTTTCTCTTTTCAATCGACATATAAAAATTGTGGATTTAAACATTTTTTTTAACTTTGTAATTTTGTAATTTAAACAATCAGCACATTTTGTTAGCTTTTTTTGCAGGTTGCGCCAAAAGCTAACATGTTAGTTAACAGAGTAGTGTGTCTTTTTTTTGTTAAGTGTACTTTAAAAAAGTTTTTGCTAAATTGAATTTAGGCCTATTATTTCATCTCCCGAAGAAGACGTTGAAGAGAAAGAAGCTGTGTGTTTACCTGCCAGTGGGTTATTCAGATCACTGGCACTCTTGTTGATGGAGGAAAAGGACTGAAGTGGGTTTCAGACCGATAATGGGTTCAAGGGGACATTTTCTGCCTTTTCGATGTTAAGCTCGGCAGGCACCACGGACACACAGCGGGATCGGGGTCCAGAGACTGTGGATCTCATTCAGATGATGAAGGGGACGTTAGCAGCTCACCTGAGGGTGGCGGTGGGATATTATGGGCTGGCCGGGGGGACGTGGAGGGCTTGGTCCACACATGGTGTGTCGGGGGCGCTGTATGAGAGTAAATGATGATGGTGCTTTATTGCTTGCATTTTAGGCACAGTGTTCTTTTTCTCTCTTTTTTTTCTTTATCCCTGTAGTTTTTTATGCAAGTGTTTAATGCAAGTTCACATTTTTGTTGTCTTCTATTTATTTATTTATTTATTTATTCAATGTGCACAGAGCAACACATTGAGTTTTTCTGTTTGTTTTGTTTAACATTTGTACAATCTCTCTCTCAGTCTGTCTCTTTTGCTCTCTCAATTCAATTCAATTCAATTCAATTCGCTCTATTGGCATGACAAATTTGTACATTTGTATTGCTAAAGCTTGTAAGGTACAACAATGTATATAAAAAATAAAATAAAATAAAATAAAAAATATAATAATAAAATAAAAACAATAGAAGTAACAATAAACAGTAACAATAACTAACAGCAAAAAATTGCAAGAACAATAAATAAAAATCTCTCTTTTTCTCTGTCAGCTTTTTCACCCCCTCTTTCTGAAGTTTCTACCTCCTACCCATTCCTGTATTCCCACACTCAGTCTTTCTGGTGTGGTTTTCTTACATTCTCAAAGTAAAATTCATACAGTATATATGTATTTTTTAAATGAGTTTGCATGTTCTCCCGGTGTTTGCGTGGGTTTTCTCCGGGTACTCCGGTTTCCTCCCGCAGTTCAAAGACATGCAGGTAGGCTAATTGGAGAGTCTAAATTGCCCATAGGTATGAGTGTGTGAGTGAATGGTGTGTGTGCCCTGCGAAAGCCTCGCAATAGGGTGTATTCCTGCCTCTTGCCCTATGCATGCTGGGATAGGCTCCAGCACTCTTCGCAACCCTGACCAGTATAAGCAGGCATAGATAATGGATAGACCCTGACCAGTATAAGCAGGCACATATAATGGATGGACCCTGACCAGTATAAGCAGGCATAGATAATGGATAGACCCTGACCAGTATAAGCAGGCACATATAATGGATGGACCCTGACCAGTATAAGCAGGCATAGATAATGGATGGATGGATGGCCAAACAGTGAGCCAGTAATCCTCCACCACCCCCCCCACACACACTCCTTCCCTCCATCCCTCCCTCCCTCTCCCTCTCTCCCTCTCTTTATTTCCCTCCCTCCCTCCCTCCCTCCCTCCCTCCCTCCCTCTCTCTTCCTCCTCCCTCTTCCTCCCTCTTCCTCCTCTCCTCTCCTCTCCTCTCCCCCCCTCCTCTCCCTCTCTCTCTCTCTCCTCTCTCTCTCTCTCCCTCCCTCCCTCCCTCCCTCCCTCTCTCTCTCTCTCTCTCTCTCTCTCTCTCTCGTCATGTTAGTGTAAGCAGCTGTAATGTATTGACCGTGGTGGGGCGAGCGAGGGAGGCTTCTCAGCGTCCGCGGCGGTCGCCGGCGTTCCGTTCGTTAGCGCCACGCTGGGAAACCATGGCGACGGCGAGGCTTTAGAGGCCCCCAGCCGGCACGGCGGCGGCGGTAACGGGTGCGAGCGCGGTCATCGAAGCCCCGGGTCATTTCACCCGCGCCGCGGGATCATGGGAGTCCCCTCCGCTGCTGTGTTTTTCTTTGGAAGAACAAAAGCCTCAAAACACCTGGTTTTTCCACACCACCCACTATCACAATTAATATACATAGAAATGAAAGTCAAACATGTAAGAGCCATCCTCCACCATTGCCATCACAGTGCTATGGGTTGCTGAACATGCTCTTTAGCTTGAACTAGTTTGATTCCCTCTTATTTGCTCGTTATATATATTTGTATATGTGTGTGTGTGTGTATATACACTCACCAGCCACTTCATTAGGTACACCTGTTCAACTGCAAACTTCACCCGTTAACGCAAATATCTAATCAGCCAATCACGTGGCAGCAACTCAGTGCATTTAGGCATGTAGACATGGTCAAGATGATCTGCTGAACTACAAACCAAGCATCAGAATGGGGAAGAAAGGTGATTTAAGTGACTTTGAACGTGGCATGGTTGTTGGTGCCAGATGGGCTGATTTGAGTATTTCAGAAACTACTGATCTACTGGGATTTTCATTGCACAACCATCTCTAGGGTTTACAGAGAATGGTCCAAAAAAGAGAACATATCCAGTGAGCGGCAGTTCTCTGGGCGAAAATGCAGAGGTCAGAGGAGAATGGCCAGACTGGTTTGAGCTGATAGAAAGGCAACAGTAACTCAAATAACGACTCATTACAACCGAGGTATGCAGAAGAGCATCTCTGAATGCACACCACGTCAAACCTTGAAGCAGATGGGTTACAGCAGCAGAAGACCACACCGGGTGCCACTCCTGTCACCTAATGAAGTGGCCGGTGAGTGTATATATATATTTTTTTTTTTTTTTCCTTGTCGAGAAGTTAGCAGGTCGCTGTGTACACGGGCTTCCTCCTCATACACTCTGAATAACACACAGCCTCTGTCAGCGCTTCCACAGCTGCCTCAAGCTGAATATCTAATCAAATGCGGCTCCTATTAAGGCCCCAGTTTTACCCAATCAACCCGCAATTCATTTAGCATAATGAAGTTTTGGAGTGGTGCAGTGCATTAAGCGCAGGCCCCGAAACTCTCGCCCCAGCTTGTGCTTCGGATCGGCGAAAACAAAAGGAAATTGGAGAGGAATCTTCAGCCCTCTCTCCTCTTTGAGAGTCTGAGAGGAAGTACACTTCAAGGTTCGGGTCATACCCCGTAGTCTCCAGACCCGATATGCGATATCCAACATTCGCTTATCCCCTTACTAATTACTGCTGTTCTTCGTTATTCATTTTATGCCTATTTTAATATGGACTAAATACGTCTTATTCAATGTGACTTCTGCGTGTGCCAGTGTTTTTGCGACAGCTTTTTATTTTTTTCGACAGCTTTGTCTCATTCTTGTAAGTTTTTTGTATCCGTACGAAGCTGGTGCTTATCAAGCCTTCCTACCATCTACCGGCAACCTCATCCTATCATAAACTTTATTGTTATTATTGTTTTATTATCATTGATCAACAGAGCCCTTTTATTGATACTGCCCATTTAAAGAGAGATATTTATCGATGTAATTCCCGGCAAGTACTGTTCCCAAGGACACGAGTGCCGCAACTCCCTCTGAGATTTGAACCTGCAACCCCTGAGTCATGAGACCGAGCCCTTAATCACTCCGTGGCCCAGCCGCTTTGCCGCGCCGGCGCGCTGAGAGGCGCGGCCCGAGGGGCGTCAGCGCGGGCAGGAGTCTCGAAAGGTTGCGGCGTGTCTGCGATCTTGTTTCTTGTTTCTTTTTGTGTCGGGGTTGTTCTAGATTAGGGAGCCTGGCTCGGGCCCAGGAAAGCTGGGGTTTGGAGTCCCGAGCGGGTCACCCACCAGCCAGGTAATTAACCTGAATCGGCTCGGTGAGCTATCCAGCTATTTATGGAACCCCCCCCGCCATCCCAGTCTGTTTGTCTGCTGAGCAGCTAAACAGCGCTGTGTGCAAAAGCTGTATGCTCTGTCGAGGCTTCGGCGACCCACAATGCACCGCGCCTTTATTCCCGGCGCAACGGTAATGGCGCACCGGAGGAGCACGAGCTCCTCTCTGCGGTCGCCCTCCGTCTCCTCCTGGTGCCACTTCCTCCTGCTCAGTACGAAGTGTGACTGGAATTCTCTGCTTCCTCCCACACAGTAGGAAGTGTGGCTGGAATTCTCTGATTCCTCCCACACAGTAGGAAGTGTGGCTGGAATTCTCTGATTCCTCCCACACAGTAGGAAGTGTGGCTGGAATTCTCTGCTTCCTTAGTGCAGTAGGAAGTGTGACTGGAATTCTCTGCTTCCTCCCACACAGTAGGAAGTGTGGCTGGAATTCTCTGCTTCCTCCCACACAGTAGGAAGTGTGGCTGGAATTCTCTGATTCCTCCCACACAGTAGGAAGTGTGGCTGGAATTCTCTGCTTCCTCCCACACAGTAGGAAGTGTGGCTGGAATTCTCTGATTCCTCCCACACAGTAGGAAGTGTGGCTGGAATTCTCTGCTTCCTCCCACACAGTAGGAAGTGTGACTGGAATTCTCTGCTTCCTCCCACACAGTAGGAAGTGTGGCTGGAATTCTCTGCTTCCTTAGTGCAGTAGGAAGTGTGACTGGAATTCTCTGCTTCCTCCCACACAGTAGGAAGTTTGGCTGGAATTCTCTGCTTCCTCCCACACAGTAGGAAGTGTGGCTGGAATTCTCTGCTTCCTTAGTGCAGTAGGAAGTGTGACTGGAATTCTCTGCTTCCTCCCACACAGTAGGAAGTTTGGCTGGAATTCTCTGCTTCCTCCCACACAGTAGGAAGTGTGGCTGGAATTCTCTGATTCCTCCCACACAGTAGGAAGTGTGGCTGGAATTCTCTGATTCCTCCCACACAGTAGGAAGTGTGGCTGGAATTCTCTGCTTCCTTAGTGCAGTAGGAAGTGTGACTGGAATTCTCTGCTTCCTCCCACACAGTAGGAAGTGTGGCTGGAATTCTCTGCTTCCTCCCACACAGTAGGAAGTGTGGCTGGAATTCTCTGATTCCTCCCACACAGTAGGAAGTGTGGCTGGAATTCTCTGCTTCCTCCCACACAGTAGGAAGTGTGACTGGAATTCTCTGATTCCTCCCACACAGTAGGAAGTGTGGCTGGAATTCTCTGCTTCCGTAGGAAGTGTAGTGCAGTGCAGTAGGAAGTGTGACTGGAATTCTCTGCTTCCTCCCACACAGTAGGAAGTTTGGCTGGAATTCTCTGATTCCTCCGGCTCAGTAGGAAGTGTGACTGGAATTATCTGCCTCCTCCCACACAGTAGGAAGTGTGGCTGGAATTCTCTGCTTCCTTAGTGCAGTAGGAAGTGTGACTGGAATTCTCTGATTCCTCGGGCTCAGTAGGAAGTGTGGCTGGAATTCTCTGCTTCCTCCCACACAGTAGGAAGTGTGGCTGGAATTCTCTGCTTCCTTAGTGCAGTAGGAAGTGTGACTGGAATTCTCTGCTTCCTCCCACACAGTAGTAAATTTGGCTGGAATTCTCTGATTCCTCCGGCTCAGTAGGAAGTGTGGCTGGAATTCTCTGCTTCCTCCCGTGTGTGGAAGGCAGTCTCCTCTGAGGCCTAGCTGCTGATGCAATGACTCAGCCTTTCCTTCTCTGTCAATGCCAATGTCTATACCCGCTATGACTCTTAGTATTGCTCTTATACCCTCTGTGACTCTTAGCATGTCTCCTATACCCTCCATGACTCCCAGCATATTTTCTATACTCTCTATGACTCTTAGAATCTCTTCTAGTCCTTCTATGACACTTAGCACTTCTCCTATACTCTCTATGGCTCTTAGCATCTCTCCTATACCCTCTATGACTCCCAGCATCTCTCCTATTCTCTCTATGACTCTTAGCATCTCTCCTACACCCTCTATGACTCTTAGCGCCTCTCCTATACCCTCTATGACTTCTAGCATCTCTCCTAAATCGATTGTGATTCTTAGCTTCTCTACTAGCATCCCTCCTATACCCTCTATGACTCCCAGCATCTTTCCTATACCTTCTATAACTCCCAGCACCCCTCCTATAACCTCTATCACTCTTAGCATCTCTCCTATACCCTATACTACACAAAGCATCTCTCCTATTTCTATGACTACCAATACCCCATGCATTCTCACTCTTAGTCCCAGTATCTCTGATTGTGAATGCCATACACACTCTTTGTGTGAGAATCCTTTCTCTTCTCCCTCTCTGGTTGTGAATATATACATATCTGTTCTGTCTCTTGGCGACAAGCATTGCAACCACAATTTTTTTTCTTTCATACCACCAAACACCACACTTCGTTGTCATATCCATTCTGTTTCAGTTCTCAGCATAACCACATATATTACTATAGATCAACTAGATGGTCAACTTGGTATTCTTAACATTGAAAGTGCCATTTGCCTTCTGTTAAAGCTGAAATATGAGCCAGTTTACACCTGTAGTTTAGTCTACAGTATATTAAAGGTGCTTTATCTAACTACTGTAATGAAGGCAAATAATTTTAAAAAAGACATCCACTGAGCTTGTAGAAACGTGCAGAGTAAAAGTGTTGCTTTTCCTCAAATTATTCTGATAATGAATTTGTAATTTGAAATCTATTTTACTGCCCATAACTGTTTATGTCTGTCTGAGACACTGGGGTGACCACATCCAGTAACGCTCCTAATCCAGTAACACACCCATCTTTTTCACAAATTAAATGCACAGTAGAAATGGCTGACTTCATTGGTAAGCAATGGCTACACCACAGAGCCAGCTAAGCCCAACCAGATGGAAAAAGGATTCAAGCTGCATAAACAATGAAGAATGCTAACATTAGCTGCCATAGCTAAAGTTAGACTACAGACATTACAGGCATTTAGCAGACAGCTCTTATCCAGAGCAATTCACACAACTTTTTTTAAATAGCATTTGCATCACATCCATTTATACAGCTGGATGAATACTGAAGCAATGCAGGCTAAGTAGCGTACTCAAGTGTTTCTACAAGGGAATTGAACCTGTGACCTCCAGCTTACTAGATAAGTTCCTTACCCATTATACTACACTGCCACCCTACCAACTTTTTGCACAACTAGTCCACATAAGTCAACACGACATACAGAACTAGTCCACATGAGACAATTCACATCACAAGCAATCTGTGTAGTTATGCATTGCTATAATATATGGCAAAGTTGCCATATTAATATATTATTCATTACGTTCAGTATCATGCCCCCAGTGTGCTCAAAGACACAGGCTGAGAGAGAACCTGGCAACCACTGGCAGGGGGCGGAGTTTCAATCGAGAGCTAGTAGCTAGACGGTGTCATGCATTTGGTTGTGATCGCAGGTCTCCCATGTGGACACTAGATGGTGCTTCAAATAACCTATTGCTCCTTTAATATCTGTGAGATAACCTCTGTTCTTTCTACGGTTGTGACAACACCTTCATTCTGTCTTTGATTGTGACATGCCCTCCATTATATCCCCAAGTCCAAGCAGCCAAGAGGAGACACAAAACCCTAGTGTTCAGGAAACCTATCACTGTCCTAGTGTCCGTTTGGCTTAACAGACATCTTCAGGGAAAAAAACAGCTCCAGCGGTAACAGCTACATTCTGTCTGAGCTTCATTTTGAAAGAGGGTCTCTCCACTGTCACAGTGATGATTTCTAATAATATTTGCCAGGACAAAAGACCCTTGGGGAAGAATAGCATGTTGCAATCAATAGTAGTTCTTTTTTTCTTCTTCTTCAGTTTCTGACAGTGTGAGATGGATCATAATTAGAGTGTGGGCTGTAGTGCTCCGCTGGAAATTCAAGCGTTGCCGTGTGTAAGTGTTGCCGCGATTCAGGGGTTGCCGTGTGTGGAAGTGTTGCTATGTTTCAGGGGTTGCCGTGTGTAAGTGTTGCGGTGTTTCAGGGGTTGCCGTGTGTAAGTGTTGCCGTGTTTCAGGTGTTGCCATGTGTAAGTGTTGCCATGTTTCAGGGGTTGCCGTGTGTGGAAGTGTTGCTATGTTTCAGGGGTTGCCGTGTTTCAGGGGTTGCCATGTGTAAGTGTTGCCATGTTTCAGGGGTTGCCGTGTGTGTAAGTGTTGCTGTGTTTCAGGGGTTGTCATGTGTGTAAGTGTTACTGTGTTTTAGGGGTTGCTTTGTGTAAGTGTTGCCGTGTTTCAGGGGTTGCCATGTGTGTAAGAGCTGCGTGTTTCAGGGGTTGCCGTGTATGTAAGTGTTGCTGTGTTTCAGGGGTTGTCATGTGTGTAAGTGTTACTGTGTTTTAGGGGTTGCTTTGTGTAAGTGTTGCCGTGTTTCAGGGGTTGCCGTGTGTGTAAGTGTTGCTGTGTTTCAGGGGTTGTCATGTGTGTAAGTGTTACTGTGTTTTAGGGGTTGCTTTGTGTAAGTGTTGCCGTGTTTCAGGGGTTGCCATGTGTGTAAGAGCTGCGTGTTTCAGGGGTTGCCGTGTATGTAAGTGTTGCTATGTTTCAGGGGTTGCCGTGTGTATAAGTGTTGCTATGTTTCAGGGGTTGCCGTGTGGGCATCGTCTCAGTCTGGCCGTGCTCCAGCAGAGGGGCCTTTGTCGGTTGCCATGGCTATGGAGTCGTTGGGGGGGGGGGGGGGGGTGCTGTTGCTGTTCAAGGAGGAACTCAAAGCTCTGGTTTTGTCCTTCCTCTTTGTTCACAATTGTGCTTCCCAACAATGCTCTGGGTTTTTTTTTTTTTTTTTTTAGCGTTTCCACAATCATGAAGCGCCCTTGATCTCCTGATGATTATCTGACATCCCTAACTTGCTCTGTCCTCTGCCAACATCCTCACACTGCTAGCCAAGCCCAAATAATCAATTCATTACACATGCTTTACGGCTGCAGTTTTAGTCTGGAAGAGACATTACATTGCATTACAAATATTTACATTCATTTAGCAGACTGGTTTATCCAGAGCTGTTTACGATGCAGGAGAAGCATGAGAGCCTTCACCAGATTATCATGAGACACATGGTGTCACTGGGAATGGGTATCCTTCGGAATTTACTGATGCGACTAATCTGACCTGGTACTAATCTGCTTATTGATTTGGTACTTTATCGATACTCTTATTGGTTCTTTTGGATTATTTTAAAAGAAAAAAAGAAAATAGATAATAACTAACAGAATAATTAATACTAACAAAAAGTGGCTATTTTTAAAAAATTATTATCTTGTATGATAAAATATTTGTTCTTCGGGAGCAACAGTTGCATTGCTATGAATAAATCACTTTTATAGGCTCTGTAATATCCCACTGACAGCAACAAATGTAAAATAAATGCATAAAATAAACATTATTCTTTACAGCAGAATGCTAGAAGAACTTCAAAAAAACAGAAAGCAGAAACTAGAAAATGAGCTATCCTCTGTCATCCACCCACTCCCAGTAGCTTCAAGCGGGAAGGGACTTTGGACTGGGCTGGGTCCTGGTGGTAGAGGGAGGAGGGGTGGGCTAGGTCATGGTGGTAGAGGAAGGAGGGGTGGGCTGGGTCAGGGTGGTAGGGGGGGAGCGGTGGGCTGGGTCATGGAGGTAGAGGAAGGAGGGGTGGGCTGGGTCATGGTGGTAGGGGGGGAGCGGTGGGCTGGGTCATGATGGTAGAGGGAGGAGGGGTGGGCTGGGTCATGTGGCAGAGGGGAGAGGGTTGAGCTGGGTAATTGTGGTAGAGAGAGGAGGGGTGGGCTGGGTCATGGTGGTAGAGGGAGGAGGGGTGTGCTGGGTCCTGGAGGTAGAGGAAGGAGGGGTGGGCTGGGTCATGGTGGTAGGGGGGGAGCGGTGGGCTGGGTCATGGTGGTAGAGGGTGGAGGGGTGTGCTGGGTCATGGTGGTAGAGGGGGGAGGGGTGGGCTGGGTCATGGTGGTAGAGGGTGGAGAGTTGTGCTGGGTCATTGTGGTAGAGGGTGGAGGGGTGTGCTGGGTCATGGTGACTGATTGACATAGGCTCGAATGAAATGTAACCTAATCACACATGGGACTGTTTGCGTGTCTACTGCAGTGGACGTGGTGGACATTTTGTCATTCTAAATTTGGTGTGGGAGAGAGAGAGAGAGAGAGAGAGAGAGAGAGAGAGAGAGAGAGAGTGAACGCATTTATGCGATCTGTACCGGGATATCTTATCAGGATAATGAAAAATGCATGTTACTACACGGTATGTGATGGGAAGAAAGATTATGTTTGCTATAAAATTCTATAAATTCATCAAAACTTGGCGCTATGGAATCTCACTCCCGAATTTATTCAGTACAAATAGCAGACCTGATAACCACAGATCATATCAATACTCCAGGTATTACAAATTTAGAACCGGTGCCCATTTATAACCGGTCCCCGTTTAGAACCTAGTTCTGCAAGGCAACCCTAGGCGTCACCAGCCTGATTCTATTCACACCGCATCCCACAGCCAAGAGCACACAGAGTGGAGTCAGAGGAGGACCTGTCATGTACGGCGTCAGTCTGCTAGAGAGAGACCCTAAACTGGATGAGCTCTCCCAGCCTGTGGGCGACACAGTCCCTGACTGCGCTTCCTGCTCTGGAGCTACCAGCCACGGACGGTACTGACACAGTCCAGATTTGATCCGAGATTGTGGGGCTCTTCCTTTCACCACGGCAAACCGACTGAGCCAGCGAGTTGCACAGATTTAGTGGAGGAAAGCGGGACATCTTTTATTCACAGGCTGAATATCAGGGATGAGTCCATACGTTTGTGAGGCCACTTGTTAATGCAAAATCGGTTCGGTTTATTTTGTTTGTCTTATGTTCTTTATTTTATGGCTTCTGAGAAACTGAAAACAAAATTGCACAGGACCGGTTGAACATCTTTGAGATTTTTCTTCCTCCTCACCATCATCTCCTTTTCCTTCTTCTTCTTCTTCTTCATCCTGCTCTATTTTAAATTATTTCCCATGTTAAAAAGATTTGTCCAAATTTGGCATGTGTGATCTACAGCATGTCCCTGTGTTAAATTGCAAAGTAAATTTTGATGTTCAAAGATGGCTGCAGGACTGCGCTTTCAATTTAGCAAAAATGGCTGACCACGCCCAAAATACACGTATGAAAAAAATATTTGACCACACATCGTTTAAATCCAGCCTCTATTCAAATGTGCAAATTTAAAATTATTACTATTACTGATGTATTCTTACATCCAATATACACCAAAGGTAGAATGGATGGTATTAGGATTAGGTTTACTGGTTACCTTGGTGTTCGGCCCCTGACATCACTGCTTGCAGCTTTATTTTTGTTTTGATTTTTGCAAATGAGCGCATATGCCTTTTTGTTTGTTCTGTCTCACATACACTCTCTCTCTCTCTCTCTCTTCTCTAGCACACACACACATTTTTACATTCTTATTTTTAATTACAGAATAATAATTAATTGCTTGAGAAATTTAATTTATATAAACCTGCTGTTATCTGAAATCCCAGGCAAGATGGTAATTTATATAGCGCTTTTATCCAAAGCGCTTTACAATTGATGCCTCCCATTCACACACACACTCACACACCAACGGTGAAAGGCTGCCATGCAAAGTACCAAACAGCTCGTTGGGAGCAATTAGGGGTGAGGGTGTCTTGCTCAAGGACACTTCGACACGCCCAGGGCGGGGGAACGAACCGGCAACCCTCCGACTGCCAGACAACCGCTCTTACCTCCTGAGCTATGAGCTGTGGTCTCATCATGTCCTTAAGAAGCCACATCTGCCAAGACCAGCAAAGTTGCACGAGGACGCATTTCAGTCTCCATTGATTTGTGCTATTCCTCAAATCAAATCAGCAAGTCTTCAACCCCCCCCCCCCCACCCCCCACCCCCACCCAAAATAAAACAGCCCAGTTTACGCTTACGTTTTAACGGGACACGTTCTCATTCCCAACTCAAATATTGCAGCTTGGGCAAGTGCCCTTCTCGTCACTATTTGACATGTTGGAAAGACTTGGGCGTCTTGGGTTGATGAGTGAGGTAGCCCATTGACTACTAAACTACTGAATAAACTACATCACCCAGCATGCATTAGCCTAGGTTTATGTTGATGTTTTTAAAATAATTTTCCGTGTATCCTATAGTATTAAAATGAAATAAGTTCTGGTATATTTCGGTATATGCGTATGTGATTTTAAGTAATTACATTTGAATGGGTCACAATAGTATTGATTGTCTACAAATACGAGCTCCGAATCTGCGCTGAGGTTCAGGCTACTGTCTGTCCATGGCGTCAGAATCCGCCGAAGTGGTAATTCAATTCAATGGGTTACCGAACTCGTCAACCCAAGACGCCCAAGTCTTTCCAACGCGTCGAATAGTGGCGAGAAGCTGCAATATTTGACGAGTTGGGAATGAGAACGTGCTGTTTAACGAACGCTCTCATACCAAGCTCACAATCTCTTCATACAGTTGGGTATTCTACAAAGCAATCGAGTGGTTTTAATCAAGGGGTGCAATGACCCGAGAATCAAATCTGCACCCTTAGCCAAGCCCGGGCCCCCGAGCGTTTATTCTGACAGCGAAGCCTCGGTTTAGCGGGGGAGTCCCGCCGTGCCGGTGCGCCGCGGGGACGCACTCAAACAGTCACGCCGCGCCCGTGCAGGAGCGCACTAAATCACAGGAGCGCCCGGCGCAGGTGCGATTTACGTCTGAAGCGTTCCGTGTGTAAATATATTTATTGTTCTCTTATGATCTCCGCCCGCGCTGTGTTTTCCTATCCGAGGCCCACGAGATGGCGGGTTATATAGTGCCGACCCCGGGCTCCCCGCTCGCTCCGTCTCGCGTGCGGGGGGGGGGGGGGGGTGTGTTCTTAATAAAACGGCCCCAAACGCTCTCACGCCCGTGATGTAGTGGTCCCCGGGAAGCCAGCGGGTTTCCTGGTGACCGCGGGGGACCACGGGGGAGGGGGGGGGGGGGGGTTGGGGGGGGGACGTCCCATTGGCCTCCAGACCCTGAGTGAGTGAGGCTTAGCTCAGCGGAGAGGGGGGTGGGGGGTGTGAAATATACCCCTAAACCCTGTTAGCGGGCGACGCGGAGGTGAGCGCACACAGACGATGGACCCTGACCTCTTCGATGAGGGGCGGTGGGGAAATCGGCAGAGGGAATGGGGCTCCATCAGGAGCACGCCGCGCCGGAGAGGAACACATAAAATCAAAAAAAGTGACAATAAACTGAGAGGCAGCGGGCCGAGTGTGGGGGCGGGGGGGCCAGAGCCGATGGTGAAATGGTACGGGCAACGCTCTGCTAAACCCCCCCCCCTTCTGGCAGGCTCTCTGAGGGTGTGTTGGCTGAAGGCCACAGAATCCTACGTGGGTTTCTGCCTGTGGACGTTCACCAGGGGCACGGCCCCAAAATTTTTGAGGGGGCGTAAACTTAAACAAGCAAAATATGGCAGGTATATGTCCATATTACAAAAATTATTTAATCAATCGTTTGTTTCTAGTCCATTACTAGAGAGACAGTATTACACTTCCATAAGTACATGGTCAAGTGGGGAGGGGAGGGGGTGGGGGGGTGGTTGTTGGGGTGGCTAGAGCAATCGAGGACTAAAAGTGGGGTCAGCAGTTTCAATGGGCATAACACCCCTGGACATGACACCTGATCAGCCACAATGAACACATTATTGAGGACTCGTCTCTTCTCTGAAGCCCCAGCATTAGCGACTGCTCCTTCTGCATCAATAGCGACCTTGTGCTCCCCAAACCCTACATATCCTCCTGTTTGCCTGACAAGGTTCCTCTACCAATAGAAAAAAGGTCGATTTTAAAACCATTATGAAAGAGCACTTCCACTGAAACCCACATTAAACCCTCTTAAATTCTCAGTTGACCTTCATTGTTTTTTATTCTTTTTTTAATCTTTTTAAACCAGGCTGTTCCATTGAGATTAAATGATATTCTTTTTTGCAAGAGAGACTCTGTCAAAGATGGGAACAAAAAACAACAACAACACATGGCATAAGGCAAAGTGAAAGATTACATTTTAATACCTCACAAACTATGCAAATAATGCAATGACAAATAGCGTGGATCTTTCACTGTTTCCTCCAAACCCCTGTCTTGTTCTTCTTATTTGAAACCATTGTGTTAAAAATGTTGGACTGTTGGCAGACAGCGAGGTCATCATCACGTTATTTGTTAAAAAACGGGGCCACCGACGGAAACGGCGCTCCACACGTCTCCATTTCTCTCAAACTCTCTCCCCAATCAGCCTTGGTGTTTACAAAACACAGTTCTCACAGTTCTTTACAGTCTGGGTTTTAATCCAGTCGAGCCTCACCTGCAGTGTGCCCCCAGACTGGGAATGCCACTGTGGGAAAATCAGGGAATCCCACTGTGGGAAAATCAGGGATTCCCGCTGTGGAAAGAGCAGGGATATTCACCCGGAGTGAAACAGATTTAGAGAGCAGTAATTCTGCTGCCTGTTTAGTTTAACTGGAGGAAAATTGGTTAGCCAATTCTTCTCCTCGGGGGTGGGAGGTGTGGGGGGGCCTTGGGGGGAGGGAGGCTCCACCGGCATTCTCTAAACCATTTAGGATTCACCACCACATCCAATCCAAGCTAAGCTCAACAAATCCCCTGTACTTCTGTGAAAATAGCCTAGTGGAAGTTAAAGTGCCAAGTGTTTAAAAAAGGGGGAAAAAAGGGAGAGAACCTGCTTCTAAAGTGGCTCAGTAGCTCTGTGGAGACCACAAGCCCCCCCCCCCCCCCCCCCCCCCCCCCACCCAGCCCTCATTCCCAACCTTCATCCCCTGACCTCATCCCCCTAACCCTGCCCAGAAAATCCCACTGTAACCATCCAGAGTCATTTACCTGAGACTGTGGGGATAAACCAAACACCTGTGTGTGTGTGGAGCCCCTCTCCCATGGCAGTCCACCTGAAGCTCATTAAATCCGGAAGCCTTGCTTTGAACGCCAGAGATTCCAGAGCTTTCCGCTGGCTTTTTGCGGCTTTGGCTGTTCAGGCTCCACGGATCTCTCAGGGGGGTAGCCGCCCCCCTGCCTTAACAGCAGGACATGGCAGAAGATGACACGCTCGTGTAGTTTCCGCTAGCTTTGCTTCGCCGTATCTTTTAGCGCTGAGGATTGATATGTTCCTAAACTGGGTGATTTAGTGGCAGCCGTGTGAGGACGGCACTAGAGTTATGACCGGAAGGTTAAGAGATTTAAATTCCAAATGGGATATAGCCGTTGCAGTCTAGAGTGAGATCCTTAAACCTTAAATCACCCGGCTTTATAAAATGCTCTGGTTAGGGTGTGTTGATTAGCAAGCAGAGGGCAATAACAGTTAACTGCTTTGTTACGGCCGTTGTTATTTCAGACGAGTGGCATTTTTTCAGAAAAACACGGGGTGTATTTGGTGGCAACCTTCAATTTTAATTAATATAATGAGTGAATGCAAAGGAAACAAACTAAAAAAATTTAAAACAAATATTCTGTGGCATTCCACTCTCAGTATCATGTAATCATGACTCAATATTATGCTGTTCCCCAAATGACAGCAGAGCAGTACAGAATTTTTATCAGATAACTGCAGGTTTTTATTTCAACAAGGACCATTAGATTGGGAAGTGTGCAGTCTGAGAACTGTGTTTACTGTCCACATACAGCTGGGAGCAGGCTTAAGGCCTGATTGAGTTTGGAGCCAGGGCGCAGGCTTATGACCCGATTGAGGTAGGAGCCAGGGCGCAGGCTTATGACCCAATTGAGTTAGGAGCCAGGGCGCAGGCTTATGACCCGATTGAGTTAGGACCCAGGGCGCAGGCTTATGACTCGATTGAGGTAGAAGCCAGGGCGCAGGCTTATGACCCGATTGAGTTAGGAGCCAGGGCGCAGGCTCATGACCCGATTGAGTTAGGAGCCAGGGCGCAGGCTTATGACCCGATTGAGTTAGGAGCCAGGGCGCAGGCTTATGACTCCATTGAGTTAGGAGCCAGGGCGCAGGCTTATGACTCGATTGAGTTAGGAGCCAGGGCGCAGGCTCATGACCCGATTGAGTTAGGAGCCAGGGCGCAGGCTCATGACCTGATTTATTTAGGAGCCAGGGCGCAGGCTTATGACTCGATTGAGTTAGGAGCCAGGGCGCAGGCTTATGACCCGATTGAGTTAGGAGCCAGGGCGCAGGCTTATGACCCGATTGAGTTAGGAGCCAGTGCGCAGGCTTATGACTCGATTGAGGTAGGAGCCAGGGCGCAGGCTTATGACCCGATTGAGTTAGGAGCCAGGGCGCAGGCTTATGACCCGATTGAGTTAGGACCCAGGGCGCAGGCTTATGACTCGATTGAGGTAGGAGCCAGGGGCAAGGCTTATGACCCGATTGAGTTAGGAGCCAGGGCGCAGGCTTATGACCCGATTGAGTTAGGAGCCAGGGCGCAGGCTTATGACCCGATTGAGTTAGGAGCCAGGGCGTGGCCACACTCAAAACCAGCTGGGGACACCCTCTGCCCTGCCCAAACCACGCCCATGGTTCGAAAATCTGGAGCGAGCAGTGAGCATCTGATCAAACCCAGTACTCACGTGGAGGGACCGGTGATTGGTTGTAACCTCGGTGACTGGTTGTAACCTGGGTGATTGGTTGTAACCTCGGTGACTGCTTGTAACCTCGGTGATTGGTTGTAACCTCGGTGATTTCACCGTCGATTGGCCACAGGCGGCGAGTCTTCGCTTTGACCTTGATCTGGTGTGAAAGGTCACTGCTTGCTCTCAGTCACCTCCATCTCTGGAAGGTCACAGTCTTGATGAGACCTTGGGTCCAGACGAGAACTCACACGACGTTCCAAGCGTGTAAATTAGGGAGCTCCGTGTTTGCTGAGGGTGGGCCACAGCACGCGGCATTTTAATAAGCGGAGTTATCGAACAAGCAGGAATTCATCCCGGCCGCAAGACGCAGACAAGCAGGAGTACTCATGCTTTCAGTAATACTTATCTGCACAAGGGCTCGGCAGAGCAAGTCATGTATGAAATTATTTGTTCACTTGACTTTCCAGCCTCTCG
>CM045896.1:41771915-41811915 GCA_025169545.1 Anguilla japonica
ATCGGAGTATTCTCCTGCTCGGGAACTCCCAGCGGCAGGGAAGACAGTTGATCACTGTCTCTGAATCCCTGTTCGGGTGTGGTCAGTGATGGATAGGAATCCCTGTTCGGATGTGGTCAGTGATGGATAGGAATCCCTGTTCGGATGTGGTCAGTGATGGATGGAGTGGTCAGTGATGGATAGGAATCCCTGTTTGTGCGTGGTCAAACAGAGATGGATGCAGGAGTACTTTAATAGAAGTTCCAAATTGTGTGTTTAAAGTATCAGTTTGAAGAGCCAAATTATGTTCAGAGTGGTGGTCCCAACATCCCAGAAACAGCTGTCTGTATCTGAGGGCCAAGTCAAGCCTAAATTATCTGATGTATCTAAAGCATTACATTACATTACAGGCATTTAGCAGACTTACACAACTTTTTAGGTTTTTTTTTACATTGTATCCATTTACACAGCTGAAGCAGTGCAGGTTAAGTACCTTGCTCAAGGGTACAGGCAGTGTCCTACTGGAGAATTGAACCTGTGACCTTTAGGTTACAAGGTCACTTACCCATTAGGTCCTTACCCATTATAGTACACTGCCGCCCAGACAGCCTGTAAATGGGCTGAGATAGGGTCCTCCTCCTTGTTTGTTTGTTTGTTTTGATTTAGTTTTTAATCAAATTAAAGGCCTCTTAGTGCTGATGTCGAGGAATAAATAAGTTATGCCATGTTCCCTCTGGGCTCAAAGTAAATCCAAAAACCTTTTAGAGAACTGACACTTAGTTTTGTTCAATTTCCACTGCCATTTAAACCAAGGACATCTGTTGTGCTTTTTGGTTATTTTTCATGTCAAGAGTCATAAAAACTCATTCCTATTATAAATATGTACATAAATAATAAAACATTTCTTTATCACGGTAGTGGGGGGTGGGACGCAATTGCAGACCGAGGGGATCTAAAAGTTAACCCCGAGGGGTAACCACAAAAATTGCCAAGCAATAGAAAGGGACAGGGGAAACACCAAATAATAAAGAGCTCTAAATAATTGCTCCCTCTACTCACTGAATCTTCTGTCAGTGGACTCAGAAAACTGAAAACTAAACACCGCCACAGCGTAGCTACCTAGAAAGTAAAAACCCAATAGGAAAACAGAGTGGAGTAACCTACTAAAGAAAATGACACTCGCAGCCAGGCGGGTCGGAAAAGGTAAACTAAAGAGACGAGGGCAAAATGTCCTCCACAGCGCTAAGAGTGAATTAACTCAGAGAAGAAACTAAATGGTGGCCAAATCTCGCAGATAGGATCAATGCGGTAACTTCTGCGGATTCTTACACCCCCTTACACACCTAGAGCATGACACAGAATGATGTTCTCCTTACATCTAACAATGAGTCTGCGCTGAACCCCGGAAACCAGGGGCTAGATATAGGACTCCCACACCTGACCCTCATCAGGGACAATTAACTCAAGGAGCCAATGTGTGTGAGGTGCCATCACCTCACCATAGGACTCACACACCTGCCCCTCATCAGGGACAATTAACTCAGAGCCAATGCGTGTGAGGTGCCATCACCTCACCATAGGACTCACACACCTGCCCCTCATCAGGGACAATTAACTCAGAGCCAATGCGTGAGAGGTGCCATCACCTCACCATAGGACTCACACACCTGCCCCTCATCAGGGACAATTAACCCACAGAAACCAATGAGTGAGAGGTGCCACCACCTCACATTCTTAATATCAAGGAAGTCCTTTAGTGCATCTAAGTAGCTGCTCCTTAATTTTGAGGCATTATATTGTTGAAGAACGATTAAAAATCGACGCCTATTTCTGCACAGCTACTGAGAGTTTTGAAGGATTAAATGAATTTATTTGCTAATTCAGTAATTCAACAGTCAAACTTGATAACAGTGATCAAATTACTTCAAATTTACATTGAAGGAAGTATTTTTTTGCGAATTCATACCACGCATTTTGTCATATGTTCTCCAGGAGGTAATGGAATTAATGATGCCTTCTTCTGTTAGAGAAAGTGCAAGTGCAAGTTAGAGCACCATACAGTACATACTGTTTATTTCCATGAATAGCATGTACTGTACTATGTAATGAATCCAAACTGCCAATTAGCCATAACTGTTTGAAAATGAGCAGCATGTCAGAGACAAAGTCATTAATATTTTATGGGAGGGTCAAAGCATTGTGGGATATCTTGTATGTAAAACAGCTCCCTCCTCCACAGACACTTTGAGATGCGCATACTTTATCCTCCTCTGCCGTCCTCACCCCTCACTCACGCTTAAATTTGAGTGGAAAAAAACAGGAATTTATCGTCTCCGCTAACACGTTTGTCTTCCCCCAACTGACACAGTCCTCATATTTAATTCAGAACTCACAATAAGAACTTAGCAGGACTTTCAGAGGCCTGCCAGCTCTTACTCACTGCTTTTCCATCTCCGGAGGACACCTTGACCTCTGACCCTCGACCTTTATCGGTGAGACAAGCTGAATATTTTAGTGCTGCTGTGTTTTTTTAAGATTTGATTTTGTTCTGGGAGACTGATGGAGGGCGAGGAAGTGTCATGATAAGGCAGTCATTGGTCTGTCCTTCTCAAGACGGGAGGTGGGGGAGGGGGGGGGGCAGGTATTGTGAATCTGTGTTTGACGAGACAGCTGTGCACCTGCTTCACATGGACTACCATAATAATGAGAGAAAGAGAGATTGTGTGTGCATGTGTGTGTGTGTGTGTGTGGGCGTGTGTGTGTACGCATCCGTGTGTGTGTGTACGCGTCCATGTGTGAGCGTCTGTGTGTGTGGGTGTGGATGTGTGTGTGTGTGCCTGTGTGTGTGTGTGAGTGTGCCTTGTGTGTGTGTGTGTGTTGTGTGTGCATCTGTGTTTGCGTGTGTGTCTGTATGTGTGTGTGCATGCGTCTGCGTATGTGTGCGTGCGTCTGTGTATGTGTGTGTACGTCTGTGTTTGTGAGTGCGTGTGTCTGTGTGTGTGCATGCATCTGTGTGTGCATCTGTGTGTGTGTGTGTGTCTGTATGTGTGAGTGTGTGAGTGTGCGCTAGTAAATCAGCATTCATGTACACCTTTGAGCGTTCCTGTTCCTTCATCCTTCATGCTGAATAATGGACCTCCAGCTGTCAGGGAAAATGTGAGCTGAAAATGGCAAAGTGATACGACTGGCCAGAGCAGCAGCCTTGCATAGACACTCTTACTGCAGGACAGCCTTGCATAGACACTCTTACTGCAGGACACTGCAGCCTTGCATAGACACTCTTACTGCAGGACAGCCACTAGACTTACTGCAGGACAGCCTTGCATAGACACTCTTACTGCAGGACAGCCTTGCATAGACACTCTTACTGCAGGACAGCCTTGCGTAGACACTCTTACTGCAGGACAGCCTTGCATAGACACTCTTACTGCAGGACAGCCTTGCATAGACACTCTTACTGCAGGACAGCCTGGCATAGACACTCTTACTGCAGGACAGCCTGGCATAGACACTCTTACTGCAGGACAGCCTTGCATAGACACTCTTACTGCAGGACACTGCAGCCTTGCATAGACACTCTTACTGCAGGACACTGCAGCCTTGCATAGACACTCTTACTGCAGGACACTGCAGCCTTGCATAGACACTCTTACTGCAGGACAGCCTGGCATAGACACTCTTACTGCAGGACAGCCTGGCATAGACACTCTTACTGCAGGACAGCCTGGCATAGACACTCTTACTGCAGGACAGCCTTGCATAGACACTCTTACTGCAGGACAGCCTGGCATAGACACTCTTACTGCAGGACAGCCTGGCATAGACACTCTTACTGCAGGACAGCCTTGCATAGACACTCTTACTGCAGGACAGCCTGCATAGACACTCTTACTGCAGGACAGCCTTGCATAGACACTCTTACTGCAGGACACTGCAGCCTTGCATAGACACTCTTACTGCAGGACACTGCAGCCTTGCATAGACACTCTTACTGCAGGACACTGCAGCCTTGCATAGACACTCTTACTGCAGGACACTGCAGCCTTGCATAGACACTCTTACTGCAGGACACTGCAGCCTTGCATAGACACTCTTACTGCAGGACAGCCTGGCATAGACACTCTTACTGCAGGACACTGCAGGCTTGCATAGACACTCTTACTGCAGGACAGCCTTGCATAGACACTCTTACTGCAGGACACTGCAGGCTTGCGTAGACACTCTTACTGCAGGACACTGCAGCCTTGCATAGACACTCTTACTGCAGGACAGCCTTGCATAGACACTCTTACTGCAGGACACTGCCTTGCATAGACACTCTTACTGCAGGACAGCCTTGCATAGACACTCTTACTGCAGGACACTGCAGGCTTGCATAGACACTCTTACTGCAGGACAGCCTTGCATAGACACTCTTACTGCAGGACACTGCCTTGCATAGACACTCTTACTGCAGCCTTGGACACTCTTACTGCAGGACAGCCTTGCATAGACACTCTTACTGCAGGACAGCCTTGCATAGACACTCTTACTGCAGGACAGCCTTGCATAGACACTCTTACTGCAGGACACTGACAGCCTGCATAGACACTCTTACTGCAGGACACTGCAGCCTTGCATAGACACTCTTACTGCAGGACAGCCTTGCATAGACACTCTTACTGCAGGACACTGCCTTGCATAGACACTCTTACTGCAGGACAGCCTTGCATAGACACTCTTACTGCAGGACACTGCAGGCTTGCATAGACACTCTTACTGCAGGACACTGCAGGCTTGCATAGACACTCTTACTGCAGGACAGCCTGGCATAGACACTCTTACTGCAGGACAGCCTGGCATAGACACTCTTACTGCAGGACAGCCTGGCATAGACACTCTTACTGCAGGACAGCCTTGCATAGACACTCTTACTGCAGGACAGCCTGCATAGACACTCTTACTGCAGGACAGCCTGGCATAGACACTCTTACTGCAGGACAGCCTTGCATAGACACTCTTACTGCAGGGACAGCCTTGCATAGACACTCTTACTGCAGGACAGCCTGGCATAGACACTCTTACTGCAGGACACTGCAGCCTGCATAGACACTCTTACTGCAGGACACAGCCTTGCATAGACACTCTTACTGCAGGACAGCCTTGCATAGACACTCTTACTGCAGGACAGCCTGGCATAGACACTCTTACTGCAGGACACTGCAGCCTGGCATAGACACTCTTACTGCAGAACAGCCTTGCATAGACACTCTTACTGCAGGACAGCCTGGCATAGACACTCTTACTGCAGGACAGCCTTGCATAGACACTCTTACTGCAGGACACTGCAGCCTTGCATAGACACTCTTACTGCAGGACAGCCTTGCATAGACACTCTTACTGCAGGACAGCCTGGCATAGACACTCTTACTGCAGGACAGCCTTGCATAGACACTCTTACTGCAGGACAGCCTTGCATAGACACTCTTACTGCAGGACAGCCTTGCATAGACACTCTTACTGCAGGACACTGCAGCCTTGCATAGACACTCTTACTGCAGGACAGCCTTGCATAGACACTCTTACTGCAGGACACTGCAGCCTTGCATAGACACTCTTACTGCAGGACACTGCAGCCTTGCATAGACACTCTTACTGCAGGACAGCCTTGCATAGACACTCTTACTGCAGGACAGCCTGGCATAGACACTCTTACTGCAGGACAGCCTTGCATAGACACTCTTACTGCAGGACACTGCAGGCTTGCATAGACACTCTTACTGCAGGACAGCCTTGCATAGACACTCTTACTGCAGGACAGCCTGGCATAGACACGCTTACTGCAGGACAGCCTGGCATAGACACTCTTACTGCAGGACACTGCAGCCTTGCATAGACACTCTTACTGCAGGACAGCCTTGCATAGACACTCTTACTGCAGGACAGCCTTGCATAGACACTCTTACTGCAGGACACTGCAGCCTTGCATAGACACTCTTACTGCAGGACACTGCAGCCTGGCATAGACACTCTTACTGCAGGACACTGCAGCCTGGCATAGACACTCTTACTGCAGGACAGCCTTGCATAGACACTCTTACTGCAGGACAGCCTTGCATAGACACTCTTACTGCAGGACAGCCTTGCATAGACACTCTTACTGCAGGACACTGCAGGCTTGCATAGACACTCTTACTGCAGGACACTGCAGCCTTGCATAGACACTCTTACTGCAGGACAGCCTGGCATAGACACTCTTACTGCAGGACAGCCTTGCATAGACACTCTTACTGCAGGACACTGCAGCCTGGCATAGACACTCTTACTGCAGGACAGCCTTGCATAGACACTCTTACTGCAGGACAGCCTTGCATAGACACTCTTACTGCAGGACACTGCAGCCTCACATAGACACTCTTACTGCAGGACAGCCTTGCATAGACACTCTTACTGCAGGACACTGCAGGCTTGCATGTACTCTCTATTGCCATGGGAACAAAGCACAAGCGTGGTGTTTTAAACGGCATTATGACCAGTGTTAACCGTCTCATTCCATGTTTGGTGAGGAAGTATTTTTCATTTTTCTGTAATTTGCTCCGCAGAACAGGTTCTTTTCTTGGGTTTGCATGTTAACGTAGTGCCCATAGAAGCTTGAAGCTATGGAAGAGCAGCGATTCAAGGAAAAATGATGAAACAATCGAGAGTCAAAAAGGTAACCATGAGAACCTTTTTTTCTGTGGAATAATGTCCATTAGTACGGTCAATAATGAATTAATCTGTAAATGATAACTACAGTGAGGCCATAATTAATGGACCCCCTTTAACCCACGTGAGTGAGGTAGCAAACATGGTGGCTAATGATGTGTAAAGGACAAATAATGATCAGCACCACGCACTAATTTAAACAAAGCATTAATTAAACCTGTCTGGCCCGCTAATTATTATATCCAATTTCACATTCATGCACATTATGTCTTAGTGTTAGCAAAGGCTTGCAATGCATATAAATGAATTACTGATCGTCAAATACGGATCAGTAACATCTTAACGTGTGTTAATTATGTGTTAACATATGTGCACAATAAACTGCACACTACCTTGGTTTATATAAAAACATGACAGATTTATAAACGAATTAAGGAATTAATACTTGAAACGAATTGAGTGCACACAGATATTCCTGTTTTGTTTTTGACTTTGATGAAGCTGTTGTGGACCTCCAATCATCAGTCTTGCTACATTCTGTTCAGTAAACCTGCTATAAGTGGCCCTAAAGCTTTGGGTGACACAGCAGTGTCCATTTTGCATGTTAGTCTTTCTTCAGTTTGCCAAAGTGAGGGTTATTGATGCCAGTCCTGGCTCTTGATCACTAATCTATTCCTCTTTGCGATAGCAGGCCATGGGCATGTCTGGCAATATTATTTTTGTGCTTAATTAAATAGATAAATATGGATTAGCGATATGCTAACTAGTGTTCATCATGTATTAAATGTGCACAGGAAGAAATGCATACCATACGCTGGGTTGCAATCCATGACTGCTTAGCAGACTAATTAATGAATCAGAACTAAGATGGAATAGAACATACATGTATAGACAGATGAATTTCTGCTTAATCAATCAATCAGTCTTAGTTTCTGTATAACAGGCTACCATTTGCTATACAATGGAAATTTTTAAAATCCAATCAAGCTCTCCAAATCCAACATTTTCTGAAAAGGTGTAAGATTTGCCCTTGAGCACTTAAAAGGCGACGGCGCTGAACTCAGGGGACGTGGGGTGATGCCGAGCAGGCCAGCTCAATTAACGCTTCGTTAAGGCCAGCTCTGCGCATTGTCTGCCTGTGAGCTGAATGGGTCTAAAGTGCTTCCTAATGCGGTAGTGCAGTCTTTGGTGACATTTGAAAAGGCTAAAGGACGTTGCTTATGTGCCACTGGGCACGTATGTCCATTTATGAGAACCTATTAAATATTAACCTTAATATTTTCCAAAGTACCAGTTAAGGCTTCACGGGAGCTTTAATTACAGATATTTTCATCTCGACGGTTTTAAGAAACTGGAGAGGCCTAAATTAACCTTCTAATTTCTGAATGTAAAAAGATAAAGTACTGCTATTTTTAGAGTGCAGGAAGATATATATATAAATAAAAGCACTGAAGCTCCTTTTTGAAATGCGCTCTGGTGAAAAACACATGGCTGATGTTAGGCACCTTCAGGTTCTTCGTAAATACGGCAGAGCGTGGATGAAGTCTGATCAATGACGCTGAGACCTGAATGTGCCTTCTCGGCGTGGGTATGTGTTACCGGGAAGTGGGAGGAACAGTGTAGAGAAGAAGGGGCGAGCCTGTTGTCACGTTTCGTGTTTTGCGCGGTTCGGTGAAAGGGAGCGCGAACACGAGCGGTAAATAAAGAAGCCAGCAAGCAGACTCATCCCGTGATCATTTCAGATGGAATTAAAGGTTCTGCGCGCACCAAAAACACGGTTTCTGTCTGGCGGAGCGCGTATCCCAGAATCCCCGTTCAGCTGTAGGCTCACAGCCAGAGACGTTACACAGTTTTCTGTCACAAACATTTGCTAATTGGAGGGAATCCGAATGGATGAAAGCCAAGAGTTATGTTATGATATTTCCCCAAGTTTGCCAGCTCACATCCCTCTTTGCAGAATGCTACTCCCCCAAGTGCAGGGAAAGGCCAGAGGATGCTATTTGTCACGTCTTCCTAAAGTCCCTGTGACCGCAAGGAAAAAAACCTACATCTATAATTTGAACTTTAACGATATATATTTTCAAGAAATGTATTACAGTATGACTCCCAACCTCAAGTTGAAATAATAAAGATAATGGAGAAAACCTCTGATGGTATAAAGTGTACTGCATGGCCTGTTATGGAGATCAGTCTTAATAAGCAGGCCTATTGAAGGAGCCGGGCTGGGATTTTTACTGAGTCCACCTCCGAATCCCTGCGGTAAGCTGTGAGCTGTACTACTGTCCCAACATTGCATGGTGCTAAATAACTCAATTGTATACAGTACACTTGTACAAGGCATGAGTGTGTTTGTGTATCTATGATATAACCGAATATCTTGATTTAGACATGTTTCCATGTACTACTGTCTTTAAAAAGCCCTACATTGCAGCCTTTCATTGGTATTTTGCCATTCTAACCAAAGTGTAACCATTTTGTTGAAGTGTTTTGAAGATATTGAAGATGTCATTTTATGAGACCTTGAGTTTGGGAGCCATTGCTTTAGCCAGCCATGCAACAAAGGTGAAATATTGTAGTTCCTGGTAGAATATTATAGCTTCCAGTGGAATACTCTAGCTCCCAGTGGAATTTTATAGGTTCCGGTGGAATATTCTCGTTCCCGGTGGAATATTCTAGGTCCTGGTGGAATATTCTACCTCCTGGTAGAATATTCCAGCTTCCGGTGGAATATAATAGTTCCCAGTGGAATATTCTAGCTCCTGGTGGAGTATTGTAGGTCCCAGTAGAATATTGTTGGTCACAGCGAAATATTGTAGCTCTCAGTGGAATATTCTAGCTGTCGGTGGAACATTCTAGCTCTTGTGAAATATCCTAGCTCCTGGTGGAATATTCTAGCTCTCATGGAATATTCTAGCTGCGGTGGAATATTCTACGTCCTGGTGGAACATTCTACGTCCCGGTGGAACGTCCCGGTGGAATATTCTACGTCCCGGTGGAATATTCTACGTCCCGGTGGAATATTCTACGTCCCAGTGGAATATTCTAGGTCCCGGTGGAATATTCTACGTCCCGGTGGAATATTCTACGTCCCGGTGGAATATTCTACGTCCCTCTATAAATGCAAACAAATCAAGGGCGTCGGCCATTAAGCTCCCCGCCGGCGAGCTCAGGGGCCAGAGACCAAACGAAATCCGAAGCCTTTGATTTTCAAAATTCACGTTGGAAACTCTGGAGAGAATCTTCATGGTGATTGACCAGGACTGGGGAAATGGGAATTGAAGCGGTGAGCTTCTGGAGGGATTCCAGCGATTCGTCTTCGGGGGGAAGGCGATTTCCCCGCGCGCTAAACGCTGAGCGAATTAACGGATCATCAAAGCGGGATCGACAGATGCTGCACCGGGAAAGCTGCAAACATCAACAGCCACCAGTAAAAATATGAATAAAATTACAAAGTCATTAAATTCACAAATGAGTCTGCGGTTCCACCAAAGACACGATAGGACTTCAAAAATACAAGGCATAATTAATTGTAACTAATTTAAATTGTTCACTCTACTGTTTTCAGTCTTCTGGGTGTCCAGTGAAATGGGACAGGACTGAAAGGCCCGTGTTTAAATTCCATGCGCAGCAGTTCAGCCTCATCCTTCAGGAAGGCAGTAGATCAGACGCTTTAACATGCTGTCGATGTAAAGCTGAGAGACACACTGCTCGCCGCAGTGATGAAGAGCGGAGTCAGAGAGCAGCCAGGGCCTCCTGCAGAGCAGCCGGGGCCTCCTGCAGAGCAGCCGGGGCCTCCTGCTGAGCAGCCGGGGCCTCCTGCAGAGCAGCCGGGGCCTCCTGCAGGGCCGGGGCCTCCTGCTGAGCAGCCGGGGCCTCCTGCAGAGCAGCCGGGGCCTCCTGCAGAGCAGCCGGGGCCTCCTGCTGAGCAGCCGGGGCCTCCTGCAGAGCAGCCGGGGCCTCCTGCAGAGCAGCCGGGGCCTCCTGCTGAGCAGCCGGGGCCTCTTGCAGAGCAGCCAGGGCCTCCTGCAGAGCAGCCAGGGCCTCCTGCAGAGCAGCCGGGGCCTCCTGCTGAGCAGCCGGGGCCTCTTGCAGAGCAGCCAGGGCCTCCTGCTGAGCAGCCGGGGCCTCCTGCAGAGCAGCCGGGGCCTCCTGCTGAGCAGCCAGGGCCTCCTGCTGACCCCCCAGGCCAGGGAGGACTTTGGGATCCACGGAAAGTAGCGTAATTCTTTTAATAATCCTTTAGAAATTATAGTATGTATTTTGTTCCCACATAATTATACTTGAGTGTGTTTTATGATTGGAGGTCGGTGCGGTCAGTCTGCCTGGTTGGTTTCTAATGACTGGGTGCACAGGTGCAGCCGATGCTGTCGGTGGCATCCTTCGCCCCAGTAGTGAACCTTCCTACTTTCAGAGGAAAAAAAGAAAGTCGATTAATGTGCTCTTATTAACCGTTAATGAAAATATCACGTTTTTGACTTTTGATTTGCGATCAGTCTTCCATGCTTGATGGTGGACAGGACTCAATATGGGGCCTCCAATGAAAGCTGTGTCTCAGGGGACTCCAGTGGTTTATAGTGGCCCGGAGGAGCAGGGACCAGTCAAAATCTCTGTACTTTTATGAGAGAGCAAACGGCAGGTTCCTGTGCTTGTGGTGATTAGTTCCTGTAATGTTGTTGAATGTTGATGAATGAGGCATTGTGGGTATTTATCGTTGTCGCTGCACATCCCCATGAGTGAGCTCTCTCAGACTCAAGTGTTCTGAAATGTCTTCAGATACCTGTTGCCTGCTATCTGCCAGCTCTCCAATGACACATACGTGAAGAGTTGACCTTACTTATGCAGGAATCTGATGTCATTTCCCTGATGTCACTTCCTGGTTAGCAGACAAAAGTCTTTCCCTACACTGGCCCTCCCAGTTTGACCAGCCTGATCTAAAAACACTGATGGAACACTTGCTCAGTGTGTGTGTGTGTGTGTGTGTGTGTGTGTGTGTGTTTTCCTCACAGTGGGACTGTTAAATGAGGTCACAGAGTGAGGTTCCCTTCTGCTCTGTAAAATGAGGTCTGTGCCCTCATTTACATCCAGGTCCCCTCAATACCACTGTTTCCTGAGGGTGCAAATGCCACTCACACACACATACATGATCACACACACACACACACACACGCTCATGTGCACACACATGCTCTGTCACACTCACACAGACACACTCACACACACCCGTGTGCACACACACACACAAACACACCCGTGCATACACACATACACTTGCATGTGCACACACACTCACACAAGGCACAAACACACCTGTGCACACACACACACACACACACACACACATACACACCCATGCACACGCACACACATACATACACACCCGTGCACGCACACACACACATACACACCCATGCACGCGCACACACACACACACATACATACCCATGCACATGCACACACACACACATACACACACACATACATACACACCCGTGCACGCACACACACACATACACACCCATGCACACGCACACACACACACACACACACACACATACATACACACCCGTGCACGCACACACACACATACACACCCATGCACACGCACACACACACACACACATACACACCCATGCACACACGCACACACACACACACACACACACAGTCCTGCTCAGACATCCACACACCCACTCAGGAATGGCAGAGATTAAATGACGTCGTCCTGAAACTATAAGCGACAAATTAAGCATCTGGCTCCGGCTGCCTTGGGGAAGAATCTAAGGTGGAATACTAATGCTGTCTATGCCCAGGCCTTTGTGTGGGGGGGGGATCCTAAGCTGTTCATGGGGAAAGACTGGGACGCAGACGAATCTCTCTCGGGCCTTGTTCCATGCTTCTGACCTCCATCTGTTGAGATGTGTCAGATTCACCATGTGGACATCTGTGCAATTTGTACCGAAGTTTGCAGCTTGATAAAAAAAGGAAAACTGCATTAACATAGGAGTTTAATGTCCTCTTTAAGACAGAGTGTTTTTATTCAGTTTCTCCATGCTGGTGTGTTGTTTTAAAATGGCCGCTCCCTAAAAGTTTTGAGCTTGGCAGTGTGAGGCGTGTTGGTGCTCAGTGTGAGGCATGTCGGTCAGGTTCAGTGTGAGTCGTGTCGGTGCTCAGTGTGAGGTGTGTTGGTGCTCAGTGTGAGGCACGTCGGTGTTCAGTGTGAGGCATGTCAGGCTCAGTGTGAGGCGTGTCGGTGTTCAGTGGGAGGCATGTCAGGCTCAGTGTGAGGCGTGTCGGTGCTCAGTGCGAGGCATGTCAGGCTCAGTGTGAGGCGTGTCAGTGCTCAGTGTGAGGCGTGTCGGTGTTCAGTGTGAGGCATGTCAGGCTCAGTGTGAGAGGTGGTGTCAGGTGAGCGGTGTCAGTGTGAGGCGTGTCGGTGCTCAGTGTGAGGCATGTGGGTGCTCAGTGTGAGTGGCTTCGGTGCTCAGTGTGAGGCATGTCGGTGCTCAGTGTGAGTGGCTTGGGTGCTCAGTGTGAGGCATGTCGGTGCTCAGTGTGAGGCGTGTCGGAGTTCAGTGTGAGGCGTGTCAGGCGCAGTGTGAGTCATGTTGGTGTTCAGTGTGAGGCGTGTCGGTGCTCAGTGTGAGGCGTGTCGGTGCTCAGTGTGAGGTGTGTCGGTGCTCAGTGTGAGGCGTGTCGGTGCTCAGTGTGAGGCATGTCGGTGCTCAGTGTGAGGCATGTTGGGCTCAGTGTGAGGCGTGTCGGTGTTCAGTGGGAGGCGTGTCGGTGTTCAGTGTGAGGCGTGTCGGTGCTCAGTGTGAGGCGTGTCGGTGTTCAGTGTGAGTGGCTTCGGTGCTCAGTGTGAGGCGTGTCGGTGCTCAGTGTGAGGCGTGTCGGTGCTCAGTGTGAGGCATGTCAGTGCTCAGTGTGAGGCATGTCGGTGTTCAGTGTGAGGCGTGTCAGGCTCAGTGTGAGGCATGTCAGTGCTCAGTGTGAGGCATGTCGGTGTTCAGTGTGAGGCATGTCGGTGTTCAGTGTGAGGCATGTCAGTGTTCAGTGTGAGGCATGTCAGTGCTCAGTGTGAGGCATGTCGGTGTTCAGTGTGAGGCGTGTCAGGCTCAGTGTGAGGCATGTCAGTGCTCAGTGTGAGGCATGTCGGTGTTCAGTGTGAGGCGTGTCAGGCTCAGTGTGAGGCATGTCGGTGTTCAGTGTGAGGCATGTCAGGCTCAGTGTGTGGCGTGTCGGTGTTCAGTGTGACTCCTGTCGGTGTTCAGTGTGAGGCATGTCAGGTTCAGTGTGAGGCCTGTCGGTGTTCAGTGTGAGGCGTGTTGGTGTTCAGTGTGACTCATGTTGGTGTTCAGTGTGAGGCATGTCAGGCTCAGTGTGAGGCATGTCAGGCTCAGTGTGAGGCGTGTCGGTGCTCAGTGTGAGGCGTGTCGGTGCTTAGTGTGAGGCGTGTCGGTGCTCAGTGTGAGGCGTGTCGGTGTTCAGTGTGAGGCATGTCAGGCTCAGTGTGAGGCATGTCAGGCTCAGTGTGAGGCGTGTCGGTGTTCAGTGCGAGGCATGTCGGTGTTCAGTGTGAGGCGTGTCAGTGCTCAGTGTGAGGCGTGTCGGTGCTCAGTGTGAGTCATGTCGGTGCTCAGTGTGAGGCGTGTCGGTGCTCAGTGTGAGGTGTGTTAGTGTTCAGTGTGACTCATGTCGGTGCTCAGTGTGAGGCGTGTCAGTGTTCAGTGTGAGGCGTGTCGGTGCTCAGTGTGACTCATGTCGGTGTTCAGTGTGAGGTGTGTCGGTGTTCAGTGTGAGGCGTGTCGGTGCTCAGTGTGACTCATGTCGGTGTTCAGTGTGAGGTGTGTCGGTGTTCAGTGTGAGGCGTGTCGGTGTTCAGTGGGAGGTGTGTCGGTGTTCAGTGTGAAGCGTGTTGGTGTTCAGTGTGAGGCATGTCAGGCTCAGTGTGAGGCATGTCAGTGCTCAGTGTGAGGCATGTCAGTGCTCAGTGTGAGGCGTGTCGGTGTTCAGTGTGAGGTGTGTCGGTGTTCAGTGTGAGGCGTGTCGGTGCTCAGTGTGACTCATGTCGGTGTTCAGTGTGAGGTGTGTCGGTGTTCAGTGTGAGGCGTGTCGGTGTTCAGTGGGAGGTGTGTCGGTGTTCAGTGTGAAGCGTGTCGGTGTTCAGTGTGAGGCATGTCAGGCTCAGTGTGAGGCATGTCAGTGCTCAGTGTGAGGCATGTCAGTGCTCAGTGTGAGGCGTGTCGGTGTTCAGTGTGAGGCGTGTTGGTGCTCAGTGTGAGGCATGTCAGGCTCAGTGTGAGGCGTGTCGGTGTTCAGTGTGAGGCCTGTCGGTGCTCAGTGTGAGGCGTGTCAGTGCTCAGTGTGAGGCATGTCAGTGCTCAGTGTGAGGCATGTCAGTGCTCAGTGTGAGGCGTGTCGGTGTTCAGTGTGAGGCGTGTCGGTGTTCAGTGTGAGGCGTGTTGGTGCTCAGTGTGAGGCGTGTCGGTGCTCAGCTCACTGGTTGACCTTTTAAGCTGACAGCTGCCTAATGCGATTCTCCGCTCGCCACCTTTCCCATCCTGGCGAGTGAAATGCCGCTTACGTTCTCTCTCTCTCTCTCTCTCTCTCTCTCTCTCTCTCTCTCTCCCCTCCCTCTCTCTGTTTGCGCCGGGCGGAATTGTGTCCCAGACTCAGATTAGAGAGGAGGGCCGTTCTTCTTCCCGCTGAAGAGCCCGTCGCGGCCGGCCTCAGTGCCGCGGGACGTCCCCGGCACTCGAACCCATGCTGACTGGTGTCACTGGCTCCACACAGGGGACTGTGCTGTTTACAGGCACTGCGATGGCAGGCTTCGCCCCTGTACCGACTCTGGGACAGGGCTGCCACCCTGTCTGTAGTACTGCGTAAAAAGGACACCACTGCCCCCCTCCCAAAAAACAGATTCTCTCACTTGAAAGGCCTTCCTCTCTACATTTGTAATGAGGAGTGTCACAATACAATTATAAGTGTTTTATTTTTTAAGGATTGATTAAGTTAGCATTCAGTCAGTCCTTAACTTCGGCTAGCTCACTTCTGAATGCTTGTTGATTTCTTTACAACATACAAGTTTACCAGTCAAAATGAATGGATAAAATGTGTATTTGAATAAAAATGTACACATTGAAAAAATAAGCAATGCTTGCACTTGAACTTTTTACTCTAATTAAGTGCATCTTATGGAGGCATGTGCATTGAATCCAGGCCAACATCCCGACGGTACCTTGATGTCTGTGATATAGGAAGATTGATCTGAATCGTGTGCGGCTAGCATAGCACGTTGTCCTGTAATCCATGCATCACAGTGCGGTGCGCTTAAATGGGTCGCCGTGCCGACGTGCGGAGGGCGGCGATGCCCCGTGCGGACGGCGAGCTGTCTCCCCTCAGCCAGCCGTGACCGACGCGCGGCTCCGGAGGGCCGCTGTCACTTCCGCTCTCGGCTCCCGAAGCGCAGTGCGATTAATCAGGACCCCGCGCTAACGTGCTAACGCGCTAACGTGCTCTTTCCTCGCCGCTTTGAAACCCCGCGCGCCCGCCCGCTCCAGGGACCGGGGGCGTTCGATACGCAGCGTGCCGCGGCCGCCGCCGTTTATTGATTTCCGCGTTCAGATGGGCCTGTCGCTCAGAGCTCCCCAGGGCAGACTGTGAGTTACCGGCGCAGCGCTAGCCGCCAGGCTGGATCCGGGGGTTTATTCCGAATACGGTGCACCTCGTTACTCTTTGGGAGAAAATTCATGAGGAAAACAGAGAGGAATTCCAAATGAGCAATTTGACCCTGTTTTTCAAGTATCATTTTTTATTTATTTCATTTCTGGACGATCGTTGCTTTTATTACCTATTCATGACACATAAAAGACTGAGGGACAACGCACCATCCATACCTCAGCAGTATGAGCAGTGTGTGTGTGTGAGTTATGTGTCTGCGTGTATGGGTAAGTGTGTGCGTGTGTGCACAATGTGTGTGTGCGTATGTATGTGTGTGCGTGTGGGCAGTGTGTGTTTTTGTGTGGATGCATGTGTGTGTGTCTGCACAGTGTATGCATGTGTATGTGTGCGTGTGGGAAGTGTGTGTGTGTGTGTCTGTGCGCATGTGTGTGTGTGCATGCGTGCATGTGTGTGTGTGCATGCGTGCGTGTGTATGTGTGTGTGTGTGTGTGCATGCGTAATGTGTAAGTGTGCATATGTCTGTGTGTGCGTGTGGGCAGTGTGTGTGTGTGCAGTGTGTGTGCATGTGTGTGTGCACAGTGTGTGCATATGTATGTGTGTGCGTGTGGGACGTGTGTGTGTGTGTGTGTGTGTGTGTGTATGCGTGTCTGTGTGTGCATGCGTGCGTGTGTATGCGCGCATGTGTGTGTGTGCATGCGTGCGTGTGTATGTGTGTGTGTCTGTGTATGCGTGTGTGTGCACAGTGTGTGTATATGTATGTGTGTGCGTGTGGGACGTGTGTGTGTGTGTGTGTGTGTGTGTGTGTGTGTATGCGTGTGTGTGTGCACAGTGTGTGCATATGTATGTGTGTGCGTGTGAGAAGTGTGTGTGTGTCTGTGTATGCGTGTGTGTGTGCACAGTGTGTGCATATGTATGTGTGTGCGTGTGGGAGTGTGTGTGTGTGTGTGTGTGTGTGTGTGTATGCGTGTCTGTGTGTGCATGCGTGCGTGTGTATGCGTGTGTGTGCACAGTGTGTGCATATGTATGTGTGTGCGTGTGGGAAGTGTGTGTGTGTGTGTATGCGTGTGTGTGTGTGCATGCGTGCGTGTGTATGCGTGTGTGTGTGCACAGTGTGTGCATATGTATGTGTGTGCGTGTGGGAAGTGTGTGTGTGTCTGTGTATGCGTGTGTGTGCACAGTGTGTGCATATGTATGTGTGTGCGTGTGGGAAGTGTGTGTGTGTCTGTGTATGCGTGTGTGTGTGTGCACAGTGTATGCATATGTATGTGTGTGCGTGTGGGAAGTGTGTGTGTGTGTGTGTAAGCCTGCACAGTCTATGATGCTGGGTCTGGGGACGTATGCGTGTGTGTGCACAGGTGCATATGTATGTGTGTGCGTGTGGGAAGTGTGTGTGTGTGTGTGTATGCGTGTGTGTGCACAGTGTGTGCATATGTATGTGTGTGCGTGTGGGAAGTGTGTGTGTGTCTGTGTATGTGTGTGTGTGTGCACAGTGTGTGCATATGTATGTGTGTGCGTGTGGGACGTGTGTGTGTGTGTGTGTGTGTGTGCGTGTGTGTGTGTATGCGTGTCTGTGTTGCATGATGCTGTGGTGTGTGTGCACAGTGTGTGCATATGTATGTGTGTGCGTGTGGGAAGTGTGCATGCGTGCGTGTGTATGCGTGTGTGTGTGCACAGTGTGTGCATATGTATGTGTGTGTGTGTCTGTGTATGCATATGTATGTGTGTGCGTGTGGGAAGTGTGTGTGTGTGTGTGTATGTGTGTGTGTGTGCACAGTGTGTGCATATGTATGTGTGTGCGTGTGGGAAGTGTGTGTGTGTGTGTGTATGTGTGTGTGTGTGCACAGTGTGTGCATATGTATGTGTGTGCGTGTCTGTGTGTGTGTGTGTGTGCGTGTGGGACGTGTGCATATGTATGTGTGTGCGTGTGGGACCTGTGTGTGTGTCTGTGTATGCGTGTGTGTGCACAGTGTGTGCATATGTAGCCTGCATGCTGTGGGACTGGGTGTGTGTGTCTGTGTATGCGTGTGTGTGCACAGTGTGTGCACAGTGTGTGCATATGTGTGTGTGTGCGTGTGGGACGTGTGCGTGCAGAAGCCTGCATCTGATGCTGGGTCTGGGGACACACTGAAAGGTGAAGCTGACAGATCTGAAGCCTGCATCTCTGGTGCTGGGTCTGGGGACACACTGAAAGGTGAGTGTGTGTGTGCGTGTGGGACGTGTGCGTGCAGAAGCCTGCATCTCTGATGCTGGGTCTGGGGACGCACTGAAAGGTGAAGCTGACAGGTCTGAAGCCTGCCTGATGAGCAGGGCTTTATTACACTGAAGGAGTCATCATGATGTAAATTACCAGAGGTGTATTCCTGCCAGGCACTCAGTTTGACAAAGTGAGAAAATGGCTCTTTGGAGGAAATTACAGGAAATTGTGAGGAAATTGCCCCTGAACTGTATAAGTGCACCCCGTTGCTGAATGAAGATGCTAAGTGAAGTTTTTCATTACCTGTGATTTTCAGAAAGTCATCATTTCTTAGTATCTTTCTTTATTCAGTCACTCGTGTCCGTCCATCACGTTAACATGTTTGTGTTTTAGTGTGTGCCATAACAGCTCTTACAAGGTTAAAGATGCTAATTTCATCAAGCACTGATAAGTGTAGAATGCACGCAGTTAATGCTACATGTTTTATTCTCTCATCGTCCAATCACAGCTGAACATGCTATTGACAGGGCAAAGCCGCCATATGTGAAGATTCTTCTCAACTTTCATTTCATTATACACTCTGTAGCTGTGTGTGTATGTGTGCGTGTGTGTGCGTGTGTGTGCGAGTGTGTGCGTGCATGCCTGTGTGTGTCTGTGTCTGTACGTGTGTGTTTCTGTGTGTGTATGGGTGTGTGTGTTTGTGTGTGTGTATGTTTATTATTTAAACTGGAAGTACTTCAAATTAAAGGTACCACGCTGAAGAGGACTTCAGTCTGTATATTTCTAATTATTACTTATTAAATAAAAACATGTATCTTTGAGTGCTGGGAAAGTAGTTCCCTAGAGAAAAAAAAAAGCTTGAGCATTTTGTTTGCAAAAGATGCACTGAATCCTTTGCGGAGTGAGTTATTGCACTTAGCTGTATCTCTCCCACCAGTATCAGAACAAGAAGTAGGGAAGATGGCTGTTGTTTGCCGTGTCAAGATGAAGGTTGATTACACATATAAAAGAAAGGTTTTCTTTTTGTTTTTTTTCCCCCCAGAACAGCACTCGGTGCAGCCAGCCAGCGCTCGGTTTCTGCTGAGACAAGCTCCTTCCGGACTCCCACTCACATAATTCATCTTTAGGTGCGCTACATCGAGCGCAAATCTGGCTCCGGCTCGGTGGCTCTGCCGTCTGGCTCTGGCTCTGGCTCTGTCAGTTCCAGCATGCCTGCAGCTCCTCGTCGCCCTCTCTCATTGGCCGCTCGTACCTCATTGGCCTCTCTCATTGGTGACTCGTCCTCTCATCAGCCCCACTCATTGGCCACTCATACCTCATCAGGCCCCTCTCATTGGCCCCTCATACCTCATCAGCCCCTCTCATTGGCCACTCATACCTCATCAGCCCCTCTCATTGGCCACTCATACCTCATCGGGCTCTCTCATTGGCCCCTCATATCTCATCGGCCTCTCTCATTGGCCACTCATACCTCATTGGGCCGTTCTCATTGGCCGCTCATACCTCATCAGCCTCTGTCATTGGCCACTTGTACCACATCAGCCTCTCTCATTGGCCACTCATACCTCATTGGCCTCTCTCATTGGCCACTCATACCTCGTCGGCCTCTCCCATTGGCCGCTAGTCGTGGTGCCGCGGCAGAGAGCAGGGCCTGTTTGCAGACAGAAAAGGCCTTGTTAGCGGGAGGTCCCCAGACGGGGGGATTATCGGCGCTCTCAGTGCGCTGGCTGAAAGGGTCGGGGGCTGACCCTGCTCTTCCCCTCGCTGTGAGCAGTCTGCTCATCACCCCACGCTCTTCATTCAGCTGCATAATCTCCCAAAGCTCCATTTATCTGCTTAATGCATCTTCCACATCTCTTACCATGTCCTTCCAGGCTGCTTTCAGCAACAAGGCTGATTAAGTTTTATATTTAAAAACTGCCGCAGTGACTATGTGTATCATATATATATATATATATATATATATATTCCATGTCTCTTACTATTCTCTGGCCACGGGATGTATCTTTCAGTTGTCTGATAATACTGTATTATCACCCAATCTTCCTGCAGTTGTCTGGCTGTTGTATATATACTCCTGTATCTGCTGCAGTGGGTCCCCACACGCTCCCCTCTGTCATTCTCTGCTCATATCGTCTCCAGTCAAGGCCCCCAACCCCCTTTCCCCCCAGGTCTGCCCGTTCAAACAGGAAGAAAAGAGAAAAACTTTCTGTTGTATTTACTGGTTAATTAATGGCTCAGTGAATTAATCTAAATATCTATAATATAGGTACCACAAAACCATTCTTCCTTTTCCATAATGCCATCTCCCTTTTTTTCATGGCATTGCCATGCGTTTGTATCTCCCAGCAGAAAGGTAAATTACATCTTTTCGTTTAGTAATGAGCATCTTGGCTTCTGGATCTGTCGCTTCTTCCGTCTTTTTCTTCTACTCTTTTATTGTTTTTGGGTTTTTGGGTTTTTTTTTGCTATAATCTCTGTTGGCTGTCAGCAGCGTACGCGAAGCAGCTTTTGACCCGGGGTGGGTTTCAGCAACCCGAGCGATTAAGCTTCGCGTTTTAAGAGCTCCGCGGTGGCGACGGCGAGGTCTCTGGAGGGCGGGTCGGAGGAGAAGCATTCGGGAAGCGTCCCCCGTGGCGTGGCGGCTTTTTAAACGCGTGGGGAAACGGGGGCAAGCCCCCCCCCCCCCCCCCCCCCCCCCCGCTTTGTTCTCCGCCTTCAGAGACGCGTCTGCGTCGTGGGATCGATGCTGAAATGTCTCCGCCAACTATCTGACCCCCTTATTAGCTGCAATAGCCTTTTAAATGCTATTGGCTAATAGGCCCAGTGCGTAGTAAAGAAAGGGAATCATTCCTTCTATGATCAAATATGACCCCCCCCCCACACCCCCTCTTTTCCCTGTCACCACTGTTTTGATCCTGTTAGTCACATTCTCCCATAGGCTTGGGTTTCGGGTTCACAAGAGGGGCAAGAAAAGTACAAACTCTCCCTGCGCCCCCCCTCCTCCTCGCTCCCCCATTCTCTCTCTCACTCCCCCTCTCTCCCTCTCTCTCTCTCTCCCCCTCTCCCCCCCTCCCTTTCTCCCCCCTTTCCCCCCCCTCTCTCTCCCTCTCTCTCCTCTCTCTCTCCCCCCTCTCCCCCCCCCTCTTCCCCCTCCCCCTCTCTCTCCCTCTCTCCCCCTCTCTCTGACTCTCTCCCCCCCCTCTCCCTCTCCCCCCCCCCCCTCTGAATCTCTCCCCCATGCTGATCTCAGTCTCTGATCAGCCATAAGCGGGTGATCGATGGCGATATGGGCGAGCAGAAAGAAGGGGTCTGCAATGAAAGCTTTGATAATGAGGCGTGATTGAAGGTCTGCTCTCTCTCTCTCTCTCTCTCTCTCTCTCTCTCTCTCTCTCTCCCTCCCTCTGTGACTGGCTCCCGGCCATCCCCAGCGGGCAGCACAGCGAAGGCCCACTCTCTGCCCTGCAGCAGGGCCGTCTCTCCACCAACTCCAGCCTCTTTCCTCCTGTTTATTCTGTGAAATAAAATGGATGGCGAGACGTTATTAAGTTCAGTAACTAAATAAATAAAGGAAACTCTCTCTCTCTCTCTCTCTCTCTCTCTCTCTCTCTCCCTCCCTCTCTCTCTCTCTCTCGCTGTCCCCTGTACGGGAGAAGCAGCTGTGGGGGTATTGAGAAAGGCCTCGCCGTTATTGTCTCTGAGCTTAATAGGCGCTCGTAATCAGCTGCCGAATTTGTGCAGCTGGAGACGCGCTGATGTAATCCGGCTCAATCGCCCCGCCGCAGGATCAGGGGCTCGAACCTCACCCCTTCTGCAGCCCGGGGCTCGAACCTCACTTCTTCTGCGGCCCGGGGCTCGAACCTCACCCCTTCTGCGGCCTGGGGCTCGAACCTCACCCCTTCTGCGGCCTGGGGCTCGAACCTCACCCCTTCTGCAGCCCGGGGCTCAAACCTCACCCCTTCTGCGGCCTGGGGCTCGAAGAAGGTGGGCTCGGCGCCGCACCCCGTTTACCGGGCGCGGCGCGGGTCACCGGTCGCTGCCCCATTGCTGTGCACTGAAAACAGTTTGCCAAAATAGTCTCTGCCCGGCTCGTTTCGTGAGCAAATAAAGTGGAATAAGCACCCTTACCAGCCCAGGAAACGGAGCCGAGCCACAATGCCTTGCCAGTGAAAGGCCTGGAAGTGAGAAGCTCAAGCTCCTCTGTGAATATTTCTTCTGTGATGTCACCCATATATTAAGCCTTTCTGTTCCTCTGCTGCGTGCTATTCAACGTGCTGCAGCGCAGGTAGCTGTGATGTGCTCTACCCTTGTATGTACAGTTGGAAAGATCTTCCAGTGTTCCTTAAATCTTTCATTGCATTTTGGGGCTCTGGTTTAAGAGGCCACTGTATTTAGTTTACAAGCTTGCACACCATTTTGAGCCCGGTTTTATAGGCGATGATTCTCGCAGGTTTTATGAGTTTGTAAAGCCCCTGATTTGATCTGTACCTTTTATAATTTCAGACATGTCCCATCTTTAAATCCCTCCAATCCCTGCTAGGCAGACACCAACTTTAATCTCGCAAAGAAATTCTTCTGACTGCTGACAGGATGATGGGGGCATTTGAGTGGGTGGCTGTCTAAGTGTGAGTGTGTGTGTGTGTGTGTGTGTGTGTGTGTGTGTGCGTGTGTGCATGTGTGTTTGTGTGTCGGGTCAGGTTCATGGTTAAGGTAAAGGTGAGGTTAATTATTAGGGTAGAAATCAGGATTACAGTAAAGGTCAGGTTCATGGTTAAGGTAAAGATGAGGGTTATTGTTTGGGTAAAAATCAGGATTACAGTAAAGGTCAGGTTCATGGTTAAGGTAAAGATGAGGGTTATTGTTTGGGTTAAAACCAGGATTAGAGTAAAGGTCAGGTTCATGGTTAAGGTAAAGGTGAGGTTAATTATTAGGGTAGAAATCAGGATTACAGTAAAGGTCAGGTTCGTGGTTAAGGTAAAGGTGAGGTAAATTATTAGGGTAGAAATCAGGATTACAGTAAAGGTCAGGTTCATGGTTAAGGTAAAGGTGGGGATTATTGTAAGGGTAAAAATCAGGATTACAGTTATGGTTTTGGGCTAAAGGTTAAAAACAATAATTGAACATACAGATACATTCTATAAAAATTTAAGTTTGTTATGTTGTCACTCAGAGTTGTTGACAGATGGCATTGAAAAAAAAAATCTATTTTTAAATGCCAGGCTGGTTTAATTCAATGATATAGATTCCAAGGGGATTGATTAAACATAATGAAAAATGTGTGGCATATGTGCTGTGTGTCTTGTGCATTTACATGCTTAGCTTATTTTATTTCCCCCATTATTCTGTGCTTTTCATATCCCAGACAGATGCAAAGCAGATTTTGGGAAACCTTTCATAACATAGATGCTTTACCTCTCCACTCACTCTCTCCAGTGTAATGTGCTGGTGTAATTGGGTTGGGTAAAAGTGTTAGTTTACACACTCCCTCTCTCCAGTGTAATGTGCTGGTGTAATTGGGTTGGGTAAAAGTGTTAGTTTACCCACTTCCCTCTCTCCAGTGTAATGTGCTGGTGTAATTGGGTTGGGTAAAAGTGTTAGTTTACCCACTCCCTCTCTCCAGCTGAACTCTGCTGGTGTAATTGGGTTGGGTAAAAGTGTTAGTTTACACACTCCCTCTCTCCAGCTGTAATGTGCTGGTGTAACTGGGTTGGGTAAAAGTGGTTAGTTTACACCTCCCTCTCTCCAGCTGAACTCTGCTGTGTAATTGGGTTGGGTAAAAGTGTTAGTTTACCCACTCCCTCTCTCCAGTGTGTTTAACTTCCCCTCTGGTGTAATTGGGTTGGGTTGGGTAAAAGTGTTAGTTTACACACTCTCCAGCCTCCTCTCCTGGTGTAATTGGGTTGGGTAAAAGTGTTAGTTTACCCGCTCCCCCTCTCCAGCTGAACTCTGCTTGTGTAATTGGGTTGGGTAAAAGTGTTAGTTTACACACTCACTCTCTCCAGTGTAATGTGCTGGTGTAATTGGGTTGGGTAAAAGTGTTAGTTTACCCGCTCCCTCTCTCCAGTGTAATGTGCTGGTGTAATTGGGTTGGGTAAAAGTGTTAGTTTACACACTCCCTCTCTCCAGTGTAATGTGCTGGTGTAATTGGGTTGGGTAAAAGTGTTAGTTTACACCTCCCTCTCTCCAGTGTAATGTGCTGGTGTAATTGGGTTGGGTAAAAGTGTTAGTTTACCCCCGCTCCCTCTCTCCAGTGTAATGTGCTGGTGTAATTGGGTTGGGTAAAAGTGTTAGTTTAGTTTACACACTCCCCTCTCTCCTCCTGGTGTAAGTTGTTTACACATGTGCTGGTGTAATTGGGTTGGGTAAAAGTGTTAGTTTACACACTCCCTCTCTCCAGCTGAACTCTGCTGGTGTAATTGGGTTGGGTAAAAGTGTTAGTTTACCCACTCCCTCTCTCCAGCTGAACTCTGCTTGTGTAATTGGGTTGGGTAAAAGTGTTAGTTTACCCGCTCCCCTCTGAACTCCATTGGGTGTAAAATGTTTGCTCCAGTGTGTAATTGGGTTGGGTAAAAGTGTTAGTTTACACACTCCCTCTCTCCAGTGTAATGTGCTGGTGTAATTGGGTTGGGTAAAAGTGTTAGTTTACCCACTCCCTCTCTCCAGTGTAATGTGCTGGGTGTGTATTGGGTTGGGTAAAAGTGTTAGTTTACCCACTCCCTCTCTCCAGTGTAATGTGCTGGTGTAATTGGGTTGGGTAAAAGTGTTAGTTTACCTGCTCCCTCTCTCCAGTGTAATGTGCTGGTGTAATTGGGTTGGGTAAAAGTGTTAGTTTACCCGCTCCCTCTCTCCAGTGTAATGTGCTGGTGTAATTGGGTTGGGTAAAAGTGTTAGTTTACCCGCTCCCTCTCTCCAGTGTAATGTGCTGGTGTAACTGGGTTGGGTAAAAGTGTTAGTTTACACACTCCCTCTCTCCAGTGTAATGTGCTGGTGTAATTGGGTTGGGTAAAAGTGTTAGTTTACACACTCCCTCTCTCCAGCTGAACTCTGCTGGTGTAATTGGGTTGGGTAAAAGTGTTAGTTTACACACTCCCTCTCTCCAGTGTAATGTGCTGGTGTAATTGGGTTGGGTAAAAGTGTTAGTTTACCCGCTCCCTCTCTCCAGTGTAATGTGCTGGTGTAATTGGGTTGGGTAAAAGTGTTAGTTTACACACTCCCTCTCTCCAGTGTAATGTGCTGGTGTAATTGGGTTGGGTAAAAGTGTTAGTTTACACACTCCCTCTCTCCAGTGTAATGTGCTGGTGTAATTGGTGTAATTGGTAAAAGGGTTATTTACCCGCTCCCTCTCCAGCTGAACTCTGGGGTAATTGGGTTGGGTAAAAGTGTTAGTTTACACACTCCCTCTCTCCAGTGTAATGTGCTGGTGTAATTGGGTTGGGTGGGTAAAAGTGTTAGTTTACCCGCTCCCTCTCTCCAGTGTAATGTGCTGGTGTAATTGGGTTGGGTAAAAGTGTTAGTTTACACACTCCCTCTCTCCAGTGTAATGTGTAATGGGTTGGTTGTAATAATGTGCAGGGTAATTGGTTGGGTGAAAGTGTTAGTTTACACACTCTCTCTCTCCAGTGTAATGTGCAGGTGTAATTGGGTTGGGTAAAAGTGTTAGTTTACCCGCTCCCTCTCTCCAGCTGAACTCTGGGTAAAAGTGTTAGTTTACCCGCTCCCTCTCTCCAGCTGAACTCTGGGTAAAAGTGTTAGCCGTCTGTGCAGCCGCCGCTCCATTAGCCTGCTCCGGAGGTGACGTTCAGGACGGAGTTTGTTCAGACCCGGGCACCCTGGCAGGAGTGTGGCATACAGAGAGCGCCCTGCCTCACGCCTCTGTTCCATTTCCTGTGCTTATTAGAGGAAAGAAAGAAAATGTCTGACACTGTGCAACAGTGTTACTGAATTCTGCATCAGTGGCCAGCTACAAGTTCAGGGTCTTTTTTTTCTTTTTTTTTTTCTTTTGGCAAAGCAGTCTGGGATAGCTGCGGTGGTTACAACTGCACAATCCTAGTCCTTCTTCAGAGGCAAACTGATGACCTTCCTTTTCAGACCGCCTACCCCCCACCCCCCCCCCCCCCCCCCCCCCCCCCCCCCCCACGCACACACACATCAACATTTTTTATTAGTCCAGTTTGTGGTATTTCTTTTTCTGGTTTAGGTTGTTCTTCTTAGGGCTTGTTATGGATGGAATCTGTATGCATCCAGGGTTTGTATTTTGGTTCTTGGATAGTATGGGTCACTTGCATTAGTGTTTCAGTGATCTACATGCAGTACATACTCACTTGTCTGGTTGTTTGCTCGGTCTGGCGCGATCACTCTTATAAATTAAGAGAATGCATTTACGTTATCTGGATTAGAGCATCTGCTCGATGAATGTTATGTAATGTCATTTAAGGTTAGGCTTTTGCTCCACATTTCATTCATGGGTTGGCCATGCATCAACACATGGACGCCAGTGTCCGTAGTAAAACTTTTGATGTCCATGGTTGTTTACGTAAACGTTAAAAAAAAAAGGAAAAAAAACCTTTGATGTATGTAGTTGTTAATCCAGAAATGTAAAAGCCATCAATTAAAAGAGCCAACTGCAACATCTCACCAACACAAAAAAGCATATTCTTGGTCATATCGCTCATAACAAAAATAGTAATTCTAAAACACGGGACAGATCACACTCGGCTCGGAGGACAAGCTCACCAAATATCAAGACTGCTAAACAAAGAAAATCTATTCAACCATTTACAACACTACAACAACAAAATACACAAAATTAAATAATTTAATTCATTAAACCTGATCATCTAAGACATCATCATTGATGACTTGAACCATAAATTTTAATTATTATTATTATTATTATTATTATTATTATTATTATTATTATTATTATTATATATATATTTTTTTTTTTTTCTCCTTGTCCATCCCTATCTGCTTTGTTATCATCACTATTATGCTTTCTAGGTCACTTGTGGGGTAAGTGTGTTGGCAGGGGAAGTTTTGTAGTTTGAGGGAAGGAGGGGGGTCACGGAAATACACAAGACTCAATGATTGCTTCATTATAAAGTTGACCTTCTACATGGGGGGGGGGGGGGGTGGTGGTGGTAAAAATATAAATATTTAAAAATAAAAAAGCATTCCCATCCATAATGGAAGCCCATCATTTTTTAAAGTGTCCATCAACAAGGATGGAGGTGCCGACCTCTGAGTTCGTTTAGAGACTTTTCAACCAGAAAGGGATTACTGCTGGGTAATGGTTATATGTTCCAAACATGGTAATGCCATTGTTGGGTTATGATTATCTGTTCCAAAAAAAGTGTCATTATTGCTGAGTTACAGATATATGATCCAGAAAATGTTAATTACTGCTGGGTTATGGTTATATGTTCCATAAAAGGTGATATTACTGCTGGGTTACAGTTATATGATCCATAAATCATGATATTACTGCTGGGTTATGGTTATATGTTCCAGACATGGTAATTATATTGTGGGATTATGATTATATGTTCCAGAAAATGTTATATTACTGCTGGGTTATGATTAAATGTTCCAGAAAATGTTATATTACTGCTAGGTAAGGGTTATATGTTCCAGACATGGTGGTATTATTGTTGGGTTATGAATATATGTTCCAGACATGGTCATATTGTTGGGTTTTGGTCATACGTTCCAGAAAATGTTATGTTATTGCTGGGTTATGGATATATGTTCCAGACATAGCCATATTATTGTTGGGTTACGGTTATATGTTCCAGAAAAGGTGATATTATTGCAGGGTTATGGTTATATGTTCCAGAAAATGTGATATTACTGCTGGGTAATGATTATATGTCCCAGACATGGTAATAATATTGTTGGGTTATGATTATATGTTCCATACAATGTGATATTATTTCTGGGTTACAGTTATATGTTCCAGTCATGGTGATATTACTCCTGGGTAATGATTTATGTTCCAGTCATGGTGACATTATTGTTGGGTTATGGTTATATGTTCCAGTCATGGTGACATTATTGTTGGGTTGTGGTTATAGGTTCCAGTCATGGTGACATTATGGTTGGGTTATGGTTATATGTTCCAGTCACGATGATATAATTGTTGGGTTATGGTTCTGTGCTCATCCAACCCCCTTGTGTGTGTCTCAGTCTGTAAGATAGATGACTGAAGTCTGAACACTGAACACTCTGCTGGACAGAGTCCACGCCCTGGCTGCTCGGTCTGCTCAGTAGGCCTGACTCTGCGGGGCTTGCCTCTGCCATTTCAGCCAGTGCTTCTGCGCTTTTCAATCTCTCTGTGAATATTCATGAAGGGGCAGGGCCAAGGACAGTACCAGTGGCAATGGATGTTCTGTCTCTGGCTCCACCTGTTCATGAATTTTAATGAACTCTAATACAGCACTGGAGACCCATGTTCCCATCCAGAACCTCCTGGAGCAAGGATTCAGTGCCGGGGATATGCATTTCCATAACTCCTCTCCAGAGAGTGAGGGAGATATGGATCTCAGTACCATAGAGAATCTCTGCATTAACCTTTGTTGCATGACCTGGGCACTGTATGGGGTGGGGGAGAGGGGGATGGTGTGTGTGTGTGTTCGGGGGGGGGGGGGGGGGGGGGGGGGGGGGGGGGGGCAGGTTGTTGGGACGATTTCAAGAGCCCTGACTGACAGGGGCTTTCAAAAAAATTGTTTTACTGTAATTGCATAGGGATGGGTGGCCTGGGCTGGTGGGGCCCAATGTGAGATCATTTTCACGGGGCCCAAAGTGTGCGGGATCTCCCTGCTTGCTCCATCTGTCACTGGCAACTGTCGCTGTTGTTGATTCCTCTTTATGTATCGTGCATTGCGTAATATCCCACATCTGCTGGCTTCCCTGAAGAGGAGGTCCGAGGCTCCAGACAACTCACAAGTCAAAATCTACTAAACTCACTGACCATGTCCTGTTATCTGGGTCGGCCAATTATAACTGAGGGGGAAATGGAAAGGGAAGAAGAACTTAAGAAAAGCAATTAAAAAAATGAAAAAGGGATTTTAGTGCTGGGAGAATTAAATGAATCTACGTCTGGCAGTTAGCGAGTGCCGTATCAGGTAGATGGATTCTCCTCATAAGGAGGTCGTTAGAAATGAATGTAATGGTTTGACTTGACTTCCAGGGGAACTTGCCATGTTCATAAAGGCCATTTTTCATGAACCCCCCCCCTCCCCCCCTCCATCCTGTTCCCACCATCCTTTTAACAGGAGACAGGTCAAAAGCATTTCTTTTGTATGACCCCAGGTTCTCATTATAAAGGAAACATGACTTTCATTAAAAGTAACATGACTACCAAGCAGTTTCCTTTACATATTTAATATTTCCTTCTCTTTTTAGACTTCTCCTCCGCCACTGCACCACTGAACACGACGGCCTCACCATTGCACCATTAAACATTGACACTTCCTCTTTTTCACCACCGCCGCTGAACACAACTTCCTCAACACAAAATTTGAAAAAATAAAAAACTCATCGCCAAGATGATAGAAGTGGTGCTGTAATGAGATGTTCTGTCATTACTATTCCCTCCTCTGCTGAAACTTGGCAGAAGGGGAAAAGAGTTTCCAGCAATGTGCAGCTCTCTTGACATGCCTCCCGTTCAGGTGTGCCTCACTGTGACAGACTGCTACCCAAACAATTTTTCTATCCTATCCAAATTATCTGCCCTGTCAGGAGAACGACTGCATAATTGGCAAGAAGCCATACGGGGAAGGCAGTGTGTTTGTGTGTGTGTGTGTGTGTGCGTGTGTGCGTGCATGTGTGTGTGTGTGCTTCGAATATCTAAGGATTTATGCTTTGGATTCTTCTTATGCCTCTTGCTAATTTTTCACCTGTTTCTCATGCACAGAAACAAATGTCCAGTATGGCTCAAATGTATTATGCATGACACCTATCCAACTGACACTCTAGGTGGCGCTGCTGAGCCACCTGCAAAATTCAAAATTGAAAAAGTAATTATGGTCATCCTGTTTCGCTTACATGCACCAAATTTATTCCAAATGTCTAATTCTAGATGTGAAAAAAGTTCTAATTTCATAGAACCTGTAGTGGGTGCAATGTTGAATTTTTCACGCCATTTTTCATACTTCTCTTACAATGTTTGCGTGATTCTCACCAAATGTGGCATGTGTGATCTACAGCATGTCCCTGTGTTAAATTGCAAAGTAAATTTGGATGTGTCCAAAGATGGCTGCAGGGCTGCACTGTCAATTTAGCAAAAATGGCCGACCACACCCAAAATATGCATATGGCCTCAAATTCATGCCGATTGCAGTGATACTCTGGGGGATGACAGAAAGCCATATTGGGGATGAGCATGCTCAGGCTTGCAGTGTTATAGTGCATATCACCTGCTGGGCGCGTTTTTGGCAAAATACTAAATGCATAGGTTCCCTAAGGCCAAACTGTACAATTTTTCATAGGATCCCTCAGAAAGCTTCCCTCCAACAATCCTGCATAGTAGATCCCCCTCAGTCCAAAATGAGTTAAAGGTAATCAAATATGAATATGCAGAAATTATGGAATGGAGATATTTGACCACACCACCTTTAAATCCAGCCCCTGATCAGATTTTGGAAATATACACCACCCAGCGACACCAACACCACCTCTACATCATTTACCTTTCACTACCTACCACACCAACGACACCATCATCACCACTACATCACAATTACCACCACCACCACCAACACCACCCAGGTTCCACAGCTACACTTACATCAAACTGCAATGTACAATTTTTTATAATCTCAGAAAGCTTTATCCTGCTGATTACCCAAAATACACAAAAGTTGGCATGGATTCCAGGTTTGCAAATTGAAAATGTCCATGTGATCAGTATAAGTCCGCTTATGATAATTTTTATCTGAACACAAAACATGGATTAGGTTTGTTTTCTGATTTTTAGAACAACAACTGATAGAACACAGATCTTTCAAAAACTCAAATTTTGTAAACATGAACTGTATCATACAAACTTCTCCCACCAAGACAGCACTGTTGGGCAGTGGTTCATATTATGTTCCTGATTGTAAAAGGGTCAATGCTTTATTGAATAAATAAATTATTCATGGCATCACGATCACAACTTCACTTTTCTATCTTAAACCAACCCGGGGAAGGGAATTATTTTCAATTATCGTGATAATTTTCGTTGCTGTAAATTGCACTGAATGTAGGATTAGAGCTGCAGTGCATGCACACGCGCTAATGCGGTGCATGCAGGATTCCACACTAATGCTGTGAGCACGCTGAGCGGCGCATGCAGCATAGCCAGCTGCGGCTGAACCCAGGGAATATCTCTATTATAATCCACAGTCTGGATTTTTATACAGACGTAGTGTGCTTTACCTGCATGTCACATTACATGAGCACTTGTGGGAGAGACAGGAGAGGCAGTAAGGCAAGGATAGGCTGCAGCAGGCAATGGGGGAAAACTCCACTCACCCATTGCAGCATGAGGCGCACACCAGCAACACAACTGTGTATGAAGGCAATTCAATTGTTGCACAAATCTCAGAAAGAGATTGATTGCATTCAATGCTTTACTCAAGCTTCACCACCATCACCACCATCATCCACACCACCCAGCGACACCACCCCCACCATCACCACCACCAACACCATCACCACCCCATCATCACCACCACTACATCACAACTACCACCACCACCAACACCACCTAGCAACACCATCAAAACCCCATCGTCACCACCACTACATCACAACTACCACCACCACCACCAACACCACCTAGCAACACCAACACCACCATCACCACCACCAACACCATCACCACCCCATCATCACCACCACTACAACACAACTACCACCACCACCACCAACACCACCCAGCGACACCACCAGCACTATCGCTACCAACACCACCACTACCATCACAACTACCGCTACCACCAGCATCACCCAGCGACACCACCATCACCACCACCAACACCATCACCACCCCCATCATCACCACCACTACATCACAACTACCACCACCACCACCAACACCACCCAGCGACACCACCACCAACACTACCCAGCAACACCATCACCACCCCATCATCACCACCACTACATCACAACTACCACCACCACCAACACAACTCAGCAACACCATCGCCACCCCATCATCACCACCACTACATCACAACTATCACCACTACCACCAACGCCACCCAGCAACACCATCACCACCCCATCATCACCACCACTACATCACAACTACTACCACCACAACCAACACCACCCAGTGACACCAACACCACCATCACCACCACCAACAATACCACCACTGCCACTATCATCAGCACCACCACTAAAACTACCAACACCATGACCACCATCATCACCACTACCGACAACACTATAACCACCAACACTGAAACCACCACTGCCATCATCACCAACATCACCACCACCACCAGCAGCAACACCATTGCTCATTCGGTCATTAAACCCCCTCTCTCCTTCCACAGTGTTATGGTAATTCATTCCATAACATTAACCACCCCAAGCGTATGTGATAGCTCAATTCTCAAGTACTTCTGGCTTATTTGCATATAATTATCTCAATCACAATTTGAGAATTATTGATTTGCATAAATTGCAATTCACAGGGGAAGCCTCTCTCTTTCTCTCTCTGTCTCTCCATCTCTTTCACTCCCTCTGTTTTTCCCTATCTCCTGTTCTCTCTCCCACTTTATTATTTCGATGGTTAGATAACCTTCATTGTGTTTTTCTTTCTCTTCTCCCCCCCCCCCCCCCCCAACATGAAATCTGCACATGATTGACAAGGCTGCCTTTCCAGTCGTGGTGAAATCAAGTAGATTATTCGTGTTGAGAAGGAGCGCGCATTGTTGAACTAATGGCTTTTAAGATGTCAAACGGGGCTGTTTATGAAAGAGAGACTAAAGCCTGTAAATGCTCTCCGTGAGTTCACTCTATCCATCCTTAGCCATGTAATTCAGGCTGATTGACAAGAGCCACACAAAGACCACAGGGCTGCTTTGAAAAGCTTGATTTATTAGATGTCATCTGCAGTGTCAAGGATGAAGTGCGGAAAAATGCACATGCACAACCTGAGGCACAAAAGCACTGACACACAAACACACACACACACGCACACTTCGGGACACACAAGCTCACACACGCTTAGGGACACACAAGCACACACACACACACACACACACTCAGGCACACACTAATACACACACACACACACACACACATTCTCAGGCACACACAAGCACACACTAATAAACACACACACACAAACAGGCACACACTAATACACACACACACACACACACACAAACAGGCACACACTAATACACACACACACACACACACATTCTCAGGCACACACAAGCACACACTAATAAACACACACACACACAAACAGGCACACACTAACACACACACACACACACACACACATTCTCAGGCACACACAAGCACACACTAATAAAACACACACACACACACATTCTATCTCACGCTTTCACAAACACACACACTCCACCACAAGCATGGATTCACGCGACGCACGTCCATCTGAACTTCTCGTTCTAGGTTTGGATGAGCGCACACGCGTGTGAGCGCACGCGCGTGTGAGCGATTAGACATTAAACAGCAAAACCGAGGGTGGCGAAAGTTTATCAAACTCCTCACACGACCGTCGCTCAGTCTATTTCTGCACGCGCTCCATGCGCCCGCTGCATCGGGCGGGAGAATAGCCCGGCTCACGTCCTCTCCCTTTGTTTGAATTCCCGGGCCGCGAGGGATTAGACTAATCTGCATTTGGACGGCTTTTGTGCTTCCTGACATTTGTTTAATTTCCCGTGGAAATCGAGGCCACTGCGTTCTTAGGTGGACCCCGCGCGCGTCGGCACGCCGCGTCACAAATAACTATCCGCCTCGCGCGCGGCCGTACCGCGCGGGGGCCATCTTTTAATCCCCCCCGGATAAATCTCCCGGGCTTTCGGTTTTATCAGCGAGCGGAATCTCCCCGGAGACGGCGGGTCGCGCCGTCCGAAAGCCGCAGCCGTCGATCGCGGCGCTCCCCGTCCCGCCGTCGCCGTGGCCACGACACGTCGTCTCCCCGCTCGTCTCCCCGCACTCAGAGAGAGCGGCGCTACGCGGCGTCAGGAGCCGCGAAACTCCTCAGATTCTAACGGTTTTTAATTTGATCTCGACTCTGTGACTGCATGCTCACAGCGCTCAGCAGACAACTGCCAAAGAGCAATGTGATTAGAGCTGATATTTTAGCTGTCAAAAACAAAAGTTTAATTTTGGTCACGCGGAGTGCATTCTTCTTGTTGTGGTGCTGAAATGATGCATGTTGAGAAGTGTGCAGGGGTGTCACTCTTGTGCGCATTGATATACTGCTCAGTGCCTTGACCAGGGAGCCAGCTTTCATACGCGAGCCGGCTCGATCGTGTTCTCATCGTGCCGATTCTCTGCGCTTTGCATGTTATTGGTGACATTAAGTTGCATAGCTCATTCGAACAAGTTCCTGAGCTCATGGTGTAGGCTGAGTATTTCAGGTGTGAGGTAGAGTTCATAGACAAAAGCCATGAAAATCATATTCACCAAACATCAATTAAGGATTTATCATATGTGTGATGTCACGTCTAGAGTCGAAATCAAGCTTTGGAGACCCAGCTGTTCTTTCTATAGCGATTAACTGTGCTGGACTTCATGACCTAGTTCCGGCACCTGTCTGAAACGCAGACAGTGGAGGCGTCCGAGGGCTTACTGAGGTGTGGTCAGCATAGCTTAAGGAATGTGAAGATCCTGAGAGGGAACTATCAGCTGGCTCATCTTGCTATGTCACTGGCTTTCCCAGCTGTGACAGACCCTGATGCAGACTGCCAGTCCTGATTGGCTGTGATAACAGGACTGCCTGTCCTGATTGGCTGAGATAAGAGGACTGCCAGTCCTGATTGGCTGAGATCACAGGATTGCCAGTACTGACTGGCTGAGATCACAGGACTGCCTGTCCTTGATTGGCTGAGATCACAGGATTTCCAGTCCTGATTGGCTGAGAAAAGAGAGCAGGCAGTCCTGACCGGCTGAGATAATAATAATAATAATAATAATAATAATAATAATAATAATAATAATAATAATAATAATAATAATAATAAATGTGGTGTTTAGGCCAACTCAGATTAAGATATTTGCTAATCACATGATAGAAATTCACATCTTGCTTTTGTAGGCGAACACAGTGTAGTGAGTAGTGGACTCTGCACCGGTAGGCTATGGGAGTCGGTCCCAGAGGAGATTTCATTGCCTGGTGCCTGAGAGTACAGTCAGGGCTTTAAAAAAAAAAACCTGCTCTACTTGCTTTTGCTTACAGGACGTGTTTCAGAGTAAATGCGGCAGAGCTACAGGCTGGCCTGGAGAAGCGAGTCCTCAGTGCAAATAAAGGATGGTTTCGGCGAGAGGCCCGCCGGGCCATCGCTACGCCGCGCTCTTTCCGTGTTTGTTTAGCGGAGTCCGCGCGCGACCAAATGCGTACGGCCTCTTCTCTTTTGTTTATTTCCCCCGATATCGCCGCCTGTAGTTGATTTACCCCCCCCCCCCCCCCCCCCCCCCCCCCCCCCCCCCCCCCCCCCCCACCCCCGTAGCAAACATCTCCGGCGCTTCCACAGCAGCCGCTCGCGCTCCGGTTCGTAATTAAGGCCAAAGTGGCGAAAGCGCGGCCCCTGAAGGCTCCTCCCGCCTTTCCCTTTCCCCGCGGGCGCGGCGCGGCGCGGAGCGGGGGGGAACAGGAGCCGTTCCTGTCCTGATTAAGGGGCGAGCCGGAGCCGAACGCCGTCGTGTTTCTCTGCGCTGGGTCCGGGACGGTCCTTTCCCGTTTCGGGTGGAGAAACGTGTCTCTCCTCTCCTGTTTCTCCGCGCCTCACAAAGTGATGTTCAGATGTTTTTGGCGCCGGCTTCACTAAACGAATCCATTGGCTTTCGTTTGTCGCTAGTGTGCTTTTCCACAGCACTGAGGTAATGTCTGAGTTTTGGGAGTCGACACAGGTTTCCTCTTTAAAAATATCCCTCCTGGAGTCTTTTCGTATATTTATTTTATTCCTTTGATAGCCTTGTAGGAATCATAGGAAACATGAATTATGCTGTAGCTAAAGAGACATTTTAATCATATTAAAAAATCATTTTTCAGGCACTCCACGGTGCACACTCTGCATCATAACAGATGTTTTGGTCTCCTACTGGCAATAACAAATATTTTGGTCTCCTACCGATCATCACCAAGACATTTCAGCCACCTACCGAGCGTCATAATAAATGTTTTGGTTCCATACCGACCAGCGTAACAAACCGTTTTGGTCACCCACTGACAATGATGCCGTTTGAAAAATGTAATTTTAATCAGACAGTGACTATCCCTTCCTAGACGTTATTTGCTGTACTGAACTGCAGAAAACAACATTTACGAGCCTGGGGTTTGACCGGGAATTGCACCTGAAATACACATTCAAGGAGCTGGCAGTTTTGCACCTGAAATACACATGCAAGGAACCAGCAGTTTTGCACCTGAAATGCACATGCAAGGAACCAGCAGTTTTGCACCTGAAATGCACATGCAAGGAACCAGCAGTTTTGCACCTGAATGCACATGCAAGGAGCTGGCAATTTTGCACCTGAAATGCACATGCAAGGAACCGGCAGTTTTGCACCTGAAATGCACATGCAAGGAACCAGCAGTTTTGCACCTGAAATGCACATGCAAGGAGCTGGCAGTTTTGCACCTGAAATGCACATGCAAGGAACCAGCAGTTTTGCACCTGAAATGCACATGCAAGGAGCTGGCAGTTTTGCACCTGAAATGCAATGCACCATTGCAGTTTTGCACATGCAAGCACATGCAAGGACAGCAGTTTTGCACCCTGAGCAGTTTTGCACCTGCAAGGAACCCAGCAGTTTTGCACCTGAAATGCACATGCAAGGAACCAGCAGTTTTGCACCTGAAATGCACGTGCAAGGAGCTGGCAGTTTTGCACCTGAAGTACACGTGCAAGGAGCTGGCAGTTGTGTTGCTTCGTGAGTAGCATGATAATGCATTTGTAACAGAGGTGGCAATGAGGGCCGTATCCTTTTCTGGTTTCCATGCCAACTTGGCCTTAATTGCTTAGTTAGTCCAAACATGTACGCCATTTTCTCTACATTTCTTGATAAGTGCATAGATGCAAGGACTATTTTGATGTCTCTATGAAATATTACCTGACTGTGATCTAACCTATGGGTGAACCAGTGTTGGTGTATACAACCAATTACCACATTTTGCCTGGGTAATTGCTGGAAACAAAAAAACTGCATACATACCGTCCCTCCGGGACCAGAATTACTCACCCTTGATCTGTAATAATCATGGAATAACTATCGTATGCGGATGACATCAGAATCACATTGAACTTGATGAGCAGGCTTGCCTTCTAAAGAATCAATCCTGAATGGCTGTTTACTGTTCATTTAAAATCACTTTAGATGTTTGTTTTTTTTGGGGCAGTAAGTGTTGTACTTGACCTCTCCAAACTACTGTAGCTGAGCACGTTGTTTTGTCTTTATTTGTAGTGTGCACTTTAGAGTACAGTTCTCCCCTTTTATTTGTAGTGTGCACTTTAGAGTATAGTTCTCCCCTTTATTTGTAGTGTGCACTTTAGAGTATAGTTCTTCCCTTAATTTGTAGTGTGCATTTTAGAGTACAGTTTTCATCTTTATTTGTAGTGTACACTTTAGTGTACAGTTCTCAGCTTTATTTGTAGTGTGCACTTTAGAGTATAGTTTTTCCCTTTTTTGTAGCGTGCACTTTAGAGTATAGTTCTTCCCTTTTTTGTAGCGTGCACTTTGGAGTATAGTTCTCCCCTTTTTTGTAGTGTGCACTTTAGAGTACAGTTCTCCCCTTTATTTGTAGTGTGCACTTTAGAGTACAGTTCTCCCCTTTATTTGTAGTGTGCACTTTAGAGTATAGTTCTCCCCTTAATTTGTAGTGTGCATTTTAGAGTACAGTTTCCATCTTTATTTGTAGTGTACACTTTAGTGTACAGTTCTCAGCTTTATTTGTAGTGTGCACTTTAGAGTATAGTTCTCCCCTTTTTTGTAGTGTGCACTTTAGAGTATAGTTCTCCCCTTTATTTGTAGTGTGCACTTTAGAGTATAGTTCTCCCCTTAATTTGTAGTGTGCATTTCAGAGTACAGTTTTTATCTTTATTTGCAGCATGCACTTTAGAGTACAGTTCTCACCTTTATTTGTAGTGTACACTTTAGTGTACAGTTCTCAGCTTTATTTGTAGTGTGCACTTTAGAGTAGAGTTCTCACCTTTATTTGTAGTGTGCACTTTAGAGTATAGTTCTCCCCTTTTTTGTAGTGTGCACTTTAGAGTAGAGTTCTCACCTTTATTTGTAGTGTGCACTTTAGAGTAGAGTTATGGCTTTGTTGGATTCTTGATTCTGGTCAGTGACAGGTCATTGTTGTTGTTTAATAACCACTGTACAAGGACCACCGTTTCATATCTGGTTCTATCCCTCTGCAGTTGTCGTATCCTATCTGGCGCTGTTCTGAAAGCACCAGAGAGCTTTGCTACGAGGGGGGGGAGCAGCGATATCCAGGGATGTGTGATAACATTATGACTGACTATGGTGTCATTGACAAATTCAACTTACTGTTACTAGTAAATTTAATCGCTTAAAGACTCAAGTAATTTTGAACTCCTCTTATTTTTCCAAATGCTTTTATGTGTGTCGGTTGGTTGTTTACCCTGGAATACCCTGGTCTCCAGCTGTTGATGATGTTTAATTTTTTTTATATTATCTGAGAAATTATGAAATGCTTAATGAATGGGAATGGTGTTGATATTAGTACTGCAAATGCAGACTGCTTTAATCTCTTCATTAGGTACAGACCTATTGCCGATAATTAGAAGCTCTTTTCGGCGAGCATGCAAAGCTGACTAATTATTAAATTACTGAGCAGAATGGCATTTATTCTGTTAACTCCAGCCTTATGCACATCACAGCGAAACACCAGCCATATGCCCCGAAATCCTGAGAAACTAGAGTGCACTTTCCATTCCAATGCTGATGCCAGAGTAATCGTTCAGCAAAAATCATTTTCACAATCTGGATTTTAAAATACGGTGCCAAAGTTTTATTTTCTTTTATTGTTTATTTGAGTGACGTTTAAGTGGGGGGTGTAGTCAGTTGCGGAGGGGGTCACAGCGATTGGCTGTGGAGGTAACGGAACATTCTGCTCAGTGTCAGAGTGACCTGAGGCTGTCTCCATGGTCACAGCGAGGGGAATGGCAGGCTGTGTTAGGGGCCGTGTTTGTGGGGTTCCTCTGGAGCCTGACGGCTCAGGCTCAGGTGGCAGTGTGT
>CM045896.1:41814415-41821915 GCA_025169545.1 Anguilla japonica
TGTTATGTTAGAATATACACTATATCACCAAAAGTATGTGGACACCCCTTGGCCTGAGGCTGTTTTTCATGGTTTGGGTTAGACCCCTTAGTGCCAGTGAAGACTAATCTTAATGCTCAGCATACAATCACATTCTAGATGATTCTGTGCTTGCCCAACAGTGTGGGGAAGGCCCTTTCCTGTTTCAGAACGACAATGCCCCCAGCACACAGTGAAGTTCATATAGAAATTTTTTTTTTTTTTTTCAAAAAGGTGTGGAAGAACTACTGGCCTGTACAGAGCCCTGACCTCAACCCCATCCAACACCTTTGAGGTAAATTGGAAAGCTAACTGCGAGCCAGGCCAAATCGCCCAATCAGTGCCTGATCTCACTAATTCCTCTTCTGGCTGAATGGAAGCAAATCCCAGCAGAAATGCTGCAACATTTAATATAAAGTTTTCCCAGAAGACTGGAGGTTGCTATAGCAGTAAAGGGTGGACCAACCAAATATTAATCCCCATAATTTTGGATGAGACGTTTGATGTTTGGTGTCCACATGTTTGGCAATATAGTATATTTTTTCCTTGAATTTTCAGATTTCCAGTCTTGGCTTCAAATTCTGACACCATAGATTACAGCTGAATGGGATGTGGTTATCACCTGGTGGAAAACAATGGCACTTGGTACCTGGAGCAGACATTTTAAAACATATTAATTACCAGCTTTCTGTCTATTTTTTAAAGGCATACTAAGCAGGATTTTTACCTTGAAAATATCATGACAATATCATAACAGAATAACCAACGAAGGCATATCTATGATGCACTGGCAGTCTCTGTCTCACTGTGGCTGCAGAGCTGGCTAGCAAAGAATTCCAGATATAGCGAAGAAAATCTGGCGAAGAAAAGTTCGGCCCTGCTGGATGAAGGGTCAAAGTTCATCACATACTCTCAGTGCGGCCGTAGTTCCCCAGTAAGCTGCGGATTAATGCATAGGCTGTGTAAGAAACACAAAATAAATAAATAAATGAATAAAACAAGCCAGGTTAATAAATAAAGGAGGACATTAAAAAAAGTGCTTTCGTTCGCAGGCGCCGTTGCCATGGTGATTTACAATGGCTACCGTCTGACATCTTACTTATTCTGCAGCTCGTTTATAAAGCTGCAGACGTCCCGGAGCAATTAAGGTTATAAAACAATTAAATCAAAGAGAAGCTGAAGGACATGGGGTCGGTCACTGCTGAAGATTCTGAAACGCTGCGATGCAGTGCACAGTAGCGACAGTTCAGCAGACAGTTTGCAAACCCACCCCACCCCCCCCCCACACCCCCCCCACCCCCCCCCCCACCCCCTCCGCCTACAGTACCTTGAGGACTAATGCCACGGAGAGCGGGGGCAGTACCCATCAGTGCGCCAAGGGAAACCTACTTTCTCCTGTTCGACACCCGAGACTGAGAGTAATGCAGTCTCTGTCTGAGCTGCACTGCAGTCCCGTTAGCGAGCGGCTATTAATCGCCCCCAAAATAACCGATTCACTTCGCAGCTTAGCGGAAGGACTGTGCCAGATACTGCAGTTTAACTCACAACTCCGTCGTCACACGCCGTGCTGCATATAAATGACTTTAGTCACACGGTACGATTTCTCAATTTGCGTCGTCCGTGTAAAAAAAAATCATTTTTGGATTAGCCTCACAAAGGTGTATACTTATTAAAACGGAAATTGAAATACGGTACTTGTTTGAAACTAATTAACTTATGCTCCTTTGGCTTTGGGATGGAAATGTTGTCAGAGGAATAATGGTATAACTGTGTACAAAGATGAAGGATGTAAATTAAACCAAAAATATTCAGAATCTGAAAGAATTGCTTAGTGTGCTTCCTTTCATGAATTTTGGCCTGGATTCAATCAACTTTTTTTTCTTACTTTAATGCTGAACTTCAAATGAATTTACACAACTTAGTCATCAACCCATCTTTATACTGACAGAAACTTCTTTTTTTTAATCCATTTTGATGTTGGGAGAACCAACCAGACAGGGAATGCTCGAAGCTAAGTACAACTCTTGGCCGAGTCGCAATCTCTGTTATATTGATGGACTCTCCGCTTTTGAAATTATGAGACTGAAAAGTGTGATTCATTCCAATTGAAAACTTTTGCCAATTCTCAACATTTCTGCTCTTCTAGAGGGAGAAAAATGACACCCTGGCAGTAAATGAATCGATCAGCATTCTCAGAGGGGCCAGAATAAAACTACTGTTCCAGAGCAGGCGATTAGTCTGCAAGCAGGAAGGGGTGTGAGGACGTAGGGGAGACCGATGCTCGCTGCTGTAGCTGCACACTCGGTGATGCGCCCGGTATATCACGCATGCCCCTTGTGACTTCTCAGCAAAATGCGTTTCGCTCTGAGTGTAGTCGAAGCGCACGCTTGGATCGTTTCGTTGGAGCGTCTGATACCGCGCTCGTCTCTTTTGCAGAGTGGTGATTTTGCAGCGTTTTCCGCGTACTGTTGCGAATGCGCTGATTGACGCTGACTCTCGTGAGCGCTGCCATGCCATACTGAAGGCATGTGTGCTTGTAAGGATTTTGTGGCTTAAATGTTTTTGAACATTATTGTATCAGTTGTACTTAGCCAGAGTTTAAACCTCAGCATTAAACCACTAGACCACCAAACTGCATTACTACTGCAGCAGCTGATCCATATTTCACAGATTTGGATAGTTGTTCCAGTTGTAATGCAGTTCTGTGGTTAAGAGGTTTAAACATGAGGTTTAAACGCTAGCTAAGCACGCTGCAATTGACCCAGTGGTTACAATTTGACATATTTACGATGCGGCTTATTTATAAATTCGGATTGTTCCCGGAGCAATTACGGTTATATAAAGAAATAAAGGCATGGTGAAAGGATGTGGAACCGCTGAAGGTTTTGCAGCAGTGCGATCCAGACTGCAGCACAGACGGCCGATCAGCCCTGTGGCAGTTTTTCCCTTGGCTCTTTCCTGCATAGCTTCCTCTCCTTGTGTTTTTGGGGTTGGTTGTGTGCCGTCATTTATCCTGGACGCACGGTTAGACCTTCGCAGGTCTGTTATGATGCCGCAGCGATGAATCATAACCAAATTCCAGAGACCACGAAAAGACGGAAAATACAATGTACATCTTTACACACAGTCCATTTACACAGCTGGACACTCATATGTGATATCTTTACACACAGTCCATTTACACAGCTGGACACTCGTGTGATATCTTTACACACATTCCATTTACACAGCTGGATACTCCTATGTGATATCTTTACACACATTCCATTTACACAGCTGGATACACATGTGTGTGCATCTTTACACACAGTCCATTTACACAGCTGGATACTCATGTGTGTACATCTTTACACACAGTCCATTTACACAGCTGGATACTCATGTGTACATCTTTACACACAGTCCATTTACACAGCTGGATACTCATGTGTACATCTTTACACACAGTCCATTTACACAGCTGGATACTCATGTGTGTACATCTTTACACACATTCCATTTACACAGCTGGATACTCATGTGTGTACATCTTTATACACAGTCCATTTACACAGCTGGACACTCATATGTGATATCTTTACACACATTCCATTTACACAGCTGGATACTCATGTGTGTACATCTTCACACACAGTCCATTTACACAGCTGGACACTCGTGTGATATCTTTATACACATTCCATTTACACAGCTGGATACTCCTATGTGATATCTTTACACACATTCCATTTACACAGCTGGATACTCATGTGTGTACATCTTTACACACAGTCCATTTACACAGCTGGACACTCATGTGTGATATCTTTACACACATTCCATTTACACAGCTGGATACTCCTATGTGATATCTTTACACACATTCCATTTACACAGCTGGATACTCATGTGTGTACATCTTTACACACAGTCCATTTACACAGCTGGATACTCATGTGTGTACATCTTTACACACAGTCCATTTACACAGCTGGATACTCGTGTGTACATCTTTACACACAGTCCATTTACACAGCTGGATACTCATGTGTGTACATCTTTACACACAGCCCATTTACACAGCTGGATACTCATGTGTGTACATCTTTACACACAGTCCATTTACACAGCTGGATACTCATGTATGTATATCTTTACACACAGTCCATTTACACAGCTGGATACTCATGTGTGTGCATCTTTACACACAGTCCATTTACACAGCTGGATACTCATGTGTGTACATCTTTACACACAGTCCATTTACACAGCTGGATGCTAATGTTAAGTGCCTTGCTCAAAGGTCCAGTGGCAGCACAAATTCAGCACCCCAGCTGAGGGTCCAATCTCCAGCCCCGGCGGTCCGACTCTTTTCCCTAACCACTGATCTCCACTGGTTGCCTGCTTGTGTGGCTGGCTCTGGTCTATGCGCTGTCTGTTCTGGTCCTCTTTTATCTCTGTGTCTGCGGAACAGTCTTTATGGTGACATTGCAGAAAGTACAGTATCTACCCAATATCTACCCTCAGGGGTGCGTGTTAGGAGCATCCCGAGGGCCCTGACTGACAGGGGCCCTCATAAAAGGGATGGAGCGGCCTGGGGTGGTGGGGCCCAATGTGTGATCTGTTCATGGGGACCAAATCCCTGATGGCCCCCCTGCCTACCCTACAGTATTTATGTGCACCATTTTTACAATGCAGGCACTGAGGTCCTCTGCTATTGCTCCAGCAGAATCACTATTGTCCTCTATGGTTTCTCAAATACAGCCACTGTTTATGTGTCCTGTTCCTCCAATATAATCACTATTTATGAGTGCCGTGATTCCAGAAGACCCGCTGCATTCCGATATTCACTCTGGCAGAGTTATTACTTAGAGACGCACAGCTCCTCCCTGATGGTTTATTTCCGGCTGTAAAACCTTTGAAACAGACAGGATCCTGTGAGACGCTGGGTCCCTGTGCTCAGTGCTGTACAGTGGAGAGACGCTGGGTTCCTGTGCTCAGTGCTGTACAGTGGAGAGACGCTGGGTTCCTGTGCTCAGTGCTGCACAGTGGAGAGACGCTGGGTCCCTGTGCTCAGTGCTGTACAGTGGAGAGACGCTGGGTTCCTGTGCTCAGTGCTGTACAGAGGAGAGACGCTGGGTTCCTGTGCTCAGTGCTGTACAGTGGAGAGACGCTGGGTTCCTGTGCTCAGTGCTGCACAGTAGAGAGACGCAGGGTTCCTGTGCTCAGTGCTGCACAGTAGGGAGACGCTGGGTGCCTGTGCTCAGTGCTGTACAGTGGAGAGACGCTGGGTTCCTGTGCTCAGTGCTGTAATGTGGAAAGACGCTGGGTTCCTGTGCTCAGTGCTGTACAGTAGGGAGACGCTGGGTTCCTGTGCTCAGTGCTGTACAGTGGAGAGACGCTGGGTTCCTGTGCTCAGTGCTGTACAGTGGAGAGACGCTGGGTTCCTGTGCTCAGTGCTGTAGAGATGAGAGACGCTGGGTCCCTGTGCTCAGTGCTGTAGAGATGAGAGATGCTGGGTCCCAGTGGACCTGCGATATAGCATCTTTCCCTCCAGGGTGGGAGTGGGGATGGATATGGCAGCCTCCTCAGGCTAACGCTGACAGGTTAGGCTCTCTGTGGTGCTGTGGGTGCCTGCAGTCTGCTGTTCTAGTGCTGGGCTGCAGACGAGAAAGACCCAGCGGCTGGCTGTGAGTGTTTTAAAGGGCACAGGAGCCCCTCTACCTCTCTCAAATGTATGAAGGATGTGATCTTGCACAAACTAATCTGGCTTTAAAAACGAAAAAGAAGAAGGAAAGCATTTAAAATGCCCCCTGGGTCTGTTTTTATAATGACCTATTATTTATTTATAATTATTTGTTTTTTCCTGCAACATTTTACCACTGGCTTTGCCTCTGTATAGCGTCCCTCCTAGGATTCAAACCCCTGACCTTCTGACTCAGTGTTCTCATTGGGCTCACCATCTGCTGATCTGTTGCCATGGGATCATGTGTACTTCCTGTGTGCTTTTGAATGGCCTCTGATTGGGTGGAGGCAGGCGGGGGGTTGCCCTTGTGCTGCTGTGAAATGAAGGTGATCACAAAGCAGTGGCCTGGGAAACCACCAGCTGGGCACTGTTATTCACTCTCCATCCGGCCAATCAGCTTGCGACATTCGCGGGGAGCACGACTGATTTCTGCCCTCTCACACAGCTGGAGGCCACCGACCTGTGTGGGTGTGTGTGTGTGTGTGTGTGAGTGGGAGTGTGTGTATGTGTATGTGTGTGAGTGTGTGTGTGTGACAGAGAGAGCAAAAGAGAGAGAGAGAGCATGTATGAATGCATATGTGTGTGCATGTGTGTGCATGTGTGTGAGAGAGAGAGAGAAAGAGAGATAGAGTGTGTGTGCGTGCGTGTGTATGTGTGTGAGTGTCTGTGAGAGAGTGAAAGAGATAGAGAACATGTGTGTGTGTGTGTGTGTGTGTGCATGTACATTAATGAAAAAGGAGCTGGAAGCAAACAATCAATCTTCTGTAATAAAAACACCATAGTTGTAGATTACAGTTCTTATGTCTAATATGAGGCATCTGCAAGCCGCTCCTGTATAAGAGGCATGTGATTTTTCACAATGCCCTTAGCTCCCTTCTTTGTCGCTCTTTGTCAGTTTTCTTGTGTGATTAATTTGGGCTCTCTGGGTACACAGAGTATGAATGCCTTCCATTACCACTGTGCTTTATTCCTCTCTATTTTCAGTCTCCCTTTGATGAATGTGCACTATTTTTATTTACGATTAAAGTCAAAATTAAACATTTTGATAAATCTGAGAGTGAGGTGTAACATGTCTATAGTCAGTCACAGTAATCAGATGAGCTCAACAGTGTGGAGAATACAAGGCGGCGTGTTGTTATTGGATTACATTACAGCATTTTAATTGTAGATGCACATTTTACAATGGCGCTGTGAAGTGTACCGGTGCGTGTGCAAAGCAGGCTGGGTAATCCAAAGGCTCTAGCCACCATTTTCCAGAATATGGAAGAACACTGGAACTGAAGCAGGTTCAGATCATATTTATTTGCAGAGCGCGTTTTACACAAACGTTTGTCACAGCAGGTTTGCCCGTGGAGCCAGACCTGAGGGCCCAAGAGCAAGCGCTGGGCAACGGTGGTGAGGAAAAACCCCCAGGTTCTGTTAGACACCACTTACAACTGTCGGGAGCTAATTGTCCGGAGCTGAGTCGAAAATTTAAGTCCCCGCACGCTCCCAAGCTTCGCCCCGGGGGGGGCGTCAGGTGGCTCCGGTGTGATTGAATGCGACGGGCCGTCGCCAGAACCAGAACCCCGGCCCGGCCCGCAGCTTCCCGCTCAGAGCTGACACGCGTGAGCGCGCCTGTCCCTGACCCGGGGAACCAGGCTACTGCACTTCACTAATCCCAGCTTCTGAATACATTACTGAGGCCTGAATCACACTGGATATGACTGAGACCTGAATCACACTGGATATGACTGTGGCCTGAATCACACTGGATA